>NEWO01001961.1:18529-52164 GCA_003013225.1 Phalaenopsis aphrodite
ATTATTGTATTCAAACCAGAGACTTATTGATGTTGATCCCATAAAATCTAATCCCCAAACATCAACGATTTCAGCTTCCAAAGTAAAATTTAGAGACATTAATTTCTTTTTGAAATATTGCCTACTTGCTGACGTGACATTTCTTTATAGCATCAAAAGTACTTCCTACTATGAAAATTAGTAATGTGACGAAGGAAAGTGCGATTTTAAATTATTGTATTCAAACCAGAGACTTATTGATGTTGGTGCTTTAAAAGCAAAGTCTGTTTTGGTTTTAATCATCAATGGATCAACTTCTGGACTGGAACATCCATCTGCTATATTCCTGCTATGTAGCTAGTCGCAAGAGCCTTATGAAAGTTGGGAAAAGTGCTTCTCTCTTGGAAGCCTATGAACCCAGAAACTTATTGGAACTACACAAGAATTGGAGAGGATAATGCTATGAATATTTTGATGGATCACTCAACTCAAAATTCATCGCCCATTCAGGCTTACTTTAGTTCAAATTCACTTTTGAAAAGGATTAAGAAGTTGAAAAAAGAGGTACAAAATCTTATGCATTCAATTGAAAATATTTCTGAAATGCTTGACCATCTAGATTGATGGATGAAGGACCACTTCGAACACACTAGACATATTGAAGAAGGCTTGGTGCACATGTTTAAGAAAAATACTTGGGTTGAAGAAGATTTGACGAACAAATTTCCTCACCAAACTTTTTACAACTTGTACACGCACTACCAATCCATGGGAAACATTCAAGAAGATGAAAGTGAAGAAGTTGTTTGAACTTAATTTAGTTAGAAATTCATAGTTATAATTGCTTTTATATGTTTTGTGTTTGTATTGGAATTGATTTACTTTTATTGTGGAACCTTATATGTGTTGTTTGTTAAATATTTGATATTTAGGCTTCAGTGTTAGTTTGTTGGCTTATTTTCAAAGCTGAATTATATGTGTTGGCTTGAAAACTGTTAGTTTGTAATCGTTCGAATTTTCTATATAAATGTGAATTTTGTATTGTTTGTGAAATTATGTGTTAGAAAATAGTTTAATTATGAGTGTATGTGTTTAATTAAGTTAATTAGAGGTTGAGGTTGTACGCAGTAGATTTTAGAAAAAAATCAAAATCAAAAATTTTTTGGCATTGGCACCAGAGGTGCGAGAATGGCGCCTGAGGCGCTAGTTTCTTGAAAATGCCCAAATTTGCATAAAACTATGAAATACCCATGTAAAACTTTATTTTTACTACTTGGATTGCCTCCTTCCTCTAAACCAAGGCCGAAACTCAGCCTAGGGCTTAACATTTGGTGGATTTGAGGAGATTTCAAAGGATGAAATTCTTGGATTTCATCTTCTCTTGGTAAGAGCTTCAGTTTAATTTAAAAATTTTTTATTTTCACCATGGATTTACCCTACATTTTGGAAATCTGAAAATTTGAGATTTTTTTGAAGAAGTTTAAAGAGAACCCATGGTGAAAAGCTTCTTACTAAATATTCCTACTTTTGTAGTTTAATTTATGATACTATGAATTTATTTGTATTTTATTTGAATTTATATAGAAATTCTTATAGCTCCAAGAGTAAAGAGAGGAATGCCTACGAAAGATTTCAGTGCAAGGAGATTTGTTAATTTTAAGGCTCAACATAATTATAATACTCAAATGGGCTCGAGAAAGTTGATTCAGGTGCGAGCATTTTCAAATCGGGGAGGAGAGATTAAATGGCTGATTATTGCTCAGAAATGGGAAACTTTGTTATACTTCACCGCAATAGCCATTGTTCCTATGATTCGAGAATTTTATGTTAATCTTCGGGTGACAACGAACGATCATATTTATTTTCGAGGTAAGCAAGTTGAATTTACTCGAAGAAGAATCAATGTACTTTGTGAAATTAGAAATGAATTTCATTGCGAGTATGTTGCATTTGTAATGACTGATTCATCATTTGATGAAGTAATTGCCTATCTGACTAATGAAAGAGGAGAATGAAAAATTAAAAGTAATCACAAAGTCAATTTCTCCACTTTCATGTTAAATGTTCAATCTAAGACATTGTATTACTTCATCTTTGTAAAGCTGCTTCCAACTAATCACTTGAGTAAAGCAACTAAGAAAAGAGCAGTAGTGAATTTCTACATTGAACAAATGAAAGTAGTGGATATTGGTGCTCTTATTGTGCATAATGCTCAGAGCATTGTTAGATATGGGATAGGTATTGGTTTGGGATATTATTCCCTGATTTTCACTTTATGTGGAGTAGAATTTGGTATAAATGAAGAAATGTTGCAACCACCGAAACCCATTGAAAATTTGATTATGTATAAATTTGAATCATTTGTTGGATCTAGGAGTGGAATTAGTGATAGAACCTCCACATCAGCTGCAAGACCATCTAATTCTGATTCTATTTCACTTGAAAATATTATGGAGTGATTAATGATTCAATAATCAAATCTTATACCAATGCAGAATAGAATAGGTAGTATAGAAGCCAGAAATGCTTACAGTGATGAATATAAGAAAAAAAAGAGTTTAGCACAAAATTGCATATGATGAGGTGATGATTAGATTTTTGTGGGGTGATCATACAATAGAGTTTCCTACATGCCCCAACTTTCTGCCTTATGTGCAAGAAGATGAACAAGAAGAAGAAGAAGAAGAGTGAGAAGGAAGAGGAGGATGATGAAGAGTAAATTTTATATAGATTTTATTTTTTTTGTGAGTTGTTATTTGTTTTGTTTTATTACTGATGGTATGAATTGGAAAATTTTATGTATTTAGTTTGTGGACCTATTGAACTGATATATGTAATAGTAAATTGTAGACTTTTATTTTTCAGCATTTTTAGTTGCTTTAGTTTACGGTTATGTCTTTAATTTATCTTTACTTAGCAAATCCTTTGATATATTATGTCATTTAATGTTTTAAAGCCTGTACTTTTTAAGTTAGTAACTGCAAAATATCAAGAGCCAAGTTTCATATTCAGAATCATCTCAGGTTAGTTTTTTTTATGCATTTACTATTTTCTTTCACTTGCAAATTTTTTGTACTACATGCTTTACTTATTATTTAAGAACTTATGCTTGGGGGAAAGAAAAATTTCCTTAAAAGAAAAAATTTCCTTAAAAGAAGTGAACTAAATTTTATTTGTCCTCAATTAACTATAATTTTTAAAATTAATTTAACATGACCATGTATATTTGAGTTTCAATTTAAATAAATTTACTTTTTTTTTGTAAATATTATGAAAAATTTAAGCAAAAATCTTTAATAATGAAGGTTAATTCTAGAGTTAAGATATTTAGTATGAAAGAATAAGACTATGTTTTTCTATTTAAATTAAATGAATTTATATTTTAGAAGTATTAAGAATCTTAGAGTTTCATGTAAGAAGAAAAAAATGAAACTTTATGAAAATTTTTCAAAGCTTATATGAATTTATAAAGTGAAGGAAGGTAAGAAGTTTTGACTTTAAGAAGAGGACAACAAAGTTCAAAATTATTAAAGGCTATCTAGATATAAAAATCCTCATATGAAAACGAAAAGAAAAGAAAAGAAAGGATTGAAAAAAATCCTAAAGAAAAGAAAAAAATGTGAGGAGAAGTTTGAGGAGATGTCTAATGAAAAATTGGCTTTACTTGAATCAACTTGAGGAAAAAGGTTTTATTACATTTTCTAAACGTGTATTTAAGTATTAATATTGTTACTAATAAAGTTTTCGTGAAATTCCTTTTCATATGGATATTCTAATTTTCTTTGATATGATAAATTACAATTCTTCTTGAAATGAATAAAGAATCATAACTCTTAAACTTGATTACTGTGTTCTTATACTTTTAGTTTTAACCTAAGTTATTAAAAGTTTTTCTTAAGTTATACTATTACGCTTATTAAAACAAATTGTATAATTTTATAAGTTAATCTCTATCATAAGTCATATTTTTTATGTAGTAAAAGTGTCACTTGAGGACAAATAACATTTAAGTTTGGGGGATTTTGATATACTAAAATACTGTACTATTTTATGTATAGATTTTATGCTTATTTTGGTGCTATTGCATTTTAAAGAAGGGTATTCTCATCTTTTTGTTGTACGTATATCAGTTTTAGGCATTTGGAGCAAAAAGGAGGAAATTTGGAGCCAAGATAGAGTTTTTCATGATCATGGAGCTAGAGGTGCCAAATTGGCACATAAAGTGCCATTTTCTAGAGAGCTGGCACCAGGAGCGCCAAAAAACTAGCTCCAGAGGAGCCATTTTACAAAGAAATGATGCCAGAAGCGCCAGAATCCAGAGAAGAACACAAACTTCATTAAGCTGGTGCCAGAGACGCCAGAAGTGCAAAAGATGAATTAAGATGGAGTAAGGTGATTCGTGATTATTTTTGAGTGGTTTTTGAAGCATTAAAATAGTTTAAATATCCCATGTAGTCGTTCAATGTATCTAGATACTTTGGAAGGCTCTTTAATGAAGAGATATGTCTCTTGGATGAAGTGACTTGTCTCTTGATGTTAAATAATGTGACTTTTGGGGGGAAAATTGGAGGAAATTTTGAATTCCTTTTGAAAGAAGGCTGTCCTTAATTAAAAAGGAGAGGAGTCTAGATAAGAGAGGGGGGCATGAGATAGAGAAAAAATATTTTGGCATGAGAGAGGAGTCTTGGAGAAGAGAGGTCTCTTGATGTTAAATGATGTGACTTTTAGGGGGAAAATTGGAGGAAATTTTGAATTCCTTTTGAAAGAAGGCTATCCTTAATTAAAAAGGAGAGTAGTCTAGATAAGAGAGGGGGGCATGAGATAGAGAAAAAATATTTTGGCATGAGAGAGGAGTCTTGGAGAAGAGAGGTCTCTTGATGTTAAATGATGTGACTTTTAGGGGGAAAATTGGAGGAAATTTTGAATTCCTTTTGAAAGAAGGCTATCCTTAATTAAAAAGGAGAGTAGTCTAGATAAGAGAGAGGGCCGTGAGATAGAGAGAAAGCTTTTAGCATGAGAGAGGAGTTTTGGATAAGAAAGGATTTTCTTTTATGGTTATAAGAAGAGAGGGAAGGTGAGAGATTTCTTCTTCATTACAATTCTAAGAGAGAATTGAGTGTGATTGTAAAGAGATAAAGTGCTTAAAGGGAACTTCTAGGGATTTTCTTTGGAAAGAGTGTGAGATAAGTTGTGTTCTTTTTTTTATTTGTTTTGTAAACTTGTTTTTATATATGAAATTTGTGTTTTTTCGTATCCTTCTCATGAATTCCGAGTAGTCTTCTTTATCTTTCTCTTTATAATGAGATATATTTTTTGTGAAGAATTAGTTTTGTTTTGTAAGGTTTTAAATGTTAATAAATTGTGATGATTCGAACTCTGATCTTCATTTACTTTTCAATAGGGCCAATTGAAAGGTTGAATTTTATTGAGAAATATATAATCCCGAAGGGCTAAGCTTTCTACAAAAAGGTAAGAGTCACATTCAATTTCATGAGTGAGAATTAGAGATTTTAAGGTGACAATTGAAATCCACAATTTGGTTTGGAACCTAAAGAAAATTGTTAGCCCTCAGATGAGAGAGAGTTGAGAGTTCTAGAGTGGCATCCAGTATCCTCTCAACCTAACCATGAGTTTAGGGACCAAACTCTAGATTAGTCAATGTTCTTTATGCACTCTCAGAGAATAAAGAATATGATTGCTCCTATTTGGCATAATCTAATTTTATATATGTATTTTTAATGATTTTAATTTCTTCACATTCCATAAACTCATTGTAAAGGGGAATGATGCTTTCTTAAATTTGAACTCTTCATTTAAAAACTTTGTTTAGTCTTTAAATATTTACTTTTGAAGTTTAGCAATTAGTTTAGTTAACTTAGTTCTTTTAACTTCATTCTATTTAGCGCACATTAAATTTTCTTTAGATTTGTTTTGCTTACTTAAGTTTTATAGTTTGAATATTGTGTTTTATGTTATAACCATAAGAATTTCCAACTCCCTATGCGATCAAGACTTTGGACTCCATTAGAGTCATTTATTACTTGAGCGATACATATACTTGTGTTATTACTAAGAGTTGACAACTTAGAAATTTTAAAAGATAAATTACTTATAATGAATTTATTTTTATTGGGATTGAACTGCATATTTACTATTAGTGCTAACAGCCCACACATCACTAGTGTCAGAATTTAATTTTCTATAGCTTATACATACTTGCTACCCAGTGGCAAGTCTAGTTGGAATTAATTCATTCTGTTCATTTATGGTTACTGTCACTCCTTTCTTACAAACATAGTGAATAAGGCTAACTCAGGTACTATATGATATAGGATAAATAATACCAACATCGAGCCATTTCAAAATTTCTTTTTTGACAACTTCTTTCATAATTGGATTTAATCTCCCTTGAGGATCTGCCCAAGGTTTATGATCATCTTTCATTAGGATCCTATGCATACAAATAAAGGGAATAATTGCCTTTATATTCAAGATGGTCCATCAGAATGCTTTCTTATAATTCCTCAAAAAATCCATTAATTTTTCCTTTTGTCAATGAGTCAAATCTGAGGATATGATAAGTGATAATCTAGATGACTTCCCTAAATAAGCATATTTTAAGTGTGTGGGAAGCACCTTCATCTCAAGTTTAGGGTGTTCCTCAATAAAAATAATAAGTGGTTTACTAGTTTTTATCATATCTGGAATCTTAAACCTATCCTGAACAAAATTTGAATCTTTAGTAATCAATAGGTCTGATTAAACTTGAAAGTCTGTGCCTTCCTCATCATTCAACTTTAGCTCTACTGATTTAACTTCATAAATTTCTCAGAAATGGCTACTATAAAAATAATTCATTAAGTTCATCCAAAAACACTTATCTCCATTTCCATTGGATTGAAATTTCATAGATTTTAAGATATTAAATGTAACTTCTTGATCATTTACTCTCGTAGTTAATTCACCTTTTTGCATATCTATCATAGCTCATCCAGTGGCTAAGAAAGGTCTACCTAAAATGATTGAAATTTCTTTATCTTCTTCCATATATAACACAATCAAATCAATAGAGAAGATAAATTTGTCCACCTTGACTAGAACATTCTCTATAACCCCCTTTGAGTATGTGATTGATCAATCAGTTAGCTGAAGGGAAACAGTAGTAGAAGACACTTCTCCTAATCTTAAAATTTTTAAGATAGATAAGGGCATAAGGTTTATACTTACTCCAAGATAACATAAAGCTTTCCAAAAAAAATTTCTTCTGTTGCACAAGAAATAGTAAAGCTCCCAGGATCCCTAAGTTTTTTAGAAAGCTTCTTCTAAATGATAGCGCTACACTCTTTACTAAATACAACTGTCTCATAATCTCTAAACTTCTTCTTCTTATTAAGAATATCTTTTATGAATTTTACATAACTAGAATTTGCTCCAAAGCCTTAGCAAAATGAATATTAATAGTTAGCCTCTTAAATAATTCCAAAAATTTCAAAAATTGTTGTTTCAACTTATGTTGTTTGAGTATTTAAGAAAATGTTGGTGGTGATTTTTATAAGTTAGTATTAGTTAGAAAGACTGATTTTTATTAGTGTTTAATGATATTCTCCAGAAGTTTTTTGTTTCCATGGTCTTTTTTGCAACATCTATCTCTTTCCAAACTACATCCTCAAACTATCTTCCACTCTTTAATTGGATAGCTTTTACATGCTCATTATTATTCTTCTTAGGGTTAATCTCAGTGTTCCTAAGAAGAGTTTTTTAGGGTTGATTGTTAAGGGAGTTAGCAATCTATACAAATTGGTTCTTTATGTTCCTTATTATTGTACTTTAACTTTGTAGTTGATTCCTCATCTGCAATACAACCTCATCCTGAGATAACTTCTTCTCCTTAAATTGTGGATTAGAGTTAAATCCTAAAGGATAAGAAGGAATATAGTTGGTACTACCCTGATTATTCAAATTTACTACAGGATTTTTGTGATTATTTCCTCATTATTGGTTTCCCCTACTAGTATTATTATCCCAGTTAAATTTAGGATGGTTTTTCTAACCCAGGATATAGAAATTAGAATAAGGGTTATTAAGTCTATTGTTAATTATATTTAAGGTCTCAAATGATGAAGTACTAACATCAATCATTTATCCAAATGAATTTTCCTCAATTACTGGAGATACTTGAGGTCGGTTTCTTCCAAATTGATCTAGCCTCCTTGATATTGCTACTATTTGAGAAGTAAAAATTGACAACATGATACATCTAAAAGATATAATGTTTTTATATACATTTTATACCTAATTTTGAGATATTGAGCTTTAATGAAAGATATTTGTGTGTTTTTCTTTAAATTACAATCAAATGGATGAAAAATGCTAAAAGGAGTGAAAAAGGGTCAAATTTGGATCAAAAATGAAGAAAGGTGCAAAAATGAACTAGGGCACCTAAGCACCCAGAATTGATGCATAAGTGCCAGATACCTGCGCTTAAGCGCCATAAGTAGTTATGAGATGAAAATTTAATTTGAACGGATTTTTGAAGAGGTGTTTAAAACACCCCTTGGTAAAAATGTGGGAAATAACCCATGGACACATAAATTCATTCAATTGGCATTTGAGGAGGCAACTTCTAAAAGATTCATTGAATGGAGACACCTTTTTAAAGAGCCACCAATGCACCCCTTGGATTTTTATAAGAAAAGACTTAAGTTTTCCAAGGGAGGAGGCTAGCTAACCATCAAATTTACAGCTATCACCCATCTAAGTCACCGACATCTGCGGTAACCACTTTTCTTTCTATTTTGAGTGTTAGTTAGTAGTGTGAGTGAAGGAAGAGAAATCAAAAGAACTTCAAGACATTTGGTGGAGAGGATTTGAGATAAGTGTTTATCTCTGTGACTACACTTGGTTTTAATTTAGATTTCTTGTTTGTGTACCTGATTTCTACTTTTAAAATCTTGTGTGGTTGTGTTTTCTCCATGGATTGTTAGTAGTTTTCTTTATCTTTTTTCTTAAAATGATAAGTGATTAAGTGTTGAAAGGAAGTTGTGTGAAGTATTAGGCTTCAATGTTGGAAGAAGTTGTGATGATTTGAAAGCTTGCACTTCATTTATGTCTTGATTTGGTCAATTAAGATGTTAATACCTGTTGTGAGAACATGTAAGATCTGATATGGTATTATCTCAGTCAAAAAATGTTTAGAAACACATATTGATTTCATGGATGAGAATTTAGTTCATGGGGTTGAATGCAAATAAATAGGGAAATAAAATTTTCAAGGGTGTAGAATTAGAGGACTTTAGAGTGACAGGATAAAGCCCCCAATTTGATTTATAGTTTTAGGTTTTGATATGAGATGTTAGTCCCCAAGTGAAGGGAGAAGAGGAAACTAGCTGGTCTTCAAGATTATTCAAACTATAAATCAGCCCATGTTCTTTATAACATCTCTCTAGTAAGGGTCAAGAATATTATTGCTCCTATTTGGCACAACACATTTAAAATACTTTCACAATAGAATTTCTCTACTTATTATTGATTCATGATAAAGAAAAAGATATATTATTTATATCGCCTTCATCTTACAAGTATTTAGTTAAGTTAATTAGTTGTTTATTTTGATTTTCATAAACAAAAAAATTTACAAAAAGAATCAAATTTGCATTCCTATTTTAGCATCTTAAGTTTAAGTAAGAATAATTTGCTAAGTAGATTTTTATCATCTAAAATTTCTAAATTCCTAAAAAGCATATAACCATTATCTCAGTGGGTTCGATATCCGGGGCTTAATAAAAAAGTCCTATATTACTTGATAACGATACGTATACTTGGTAATATTTCATATTTAAAATTAAGAATAGCTATTAAGGAAGTTAAAGTATATAATCGCATACATCGCATTTTACATCTATATAAAATTTTGGGATCAAGTTTTTGGCACCGTTGCCCAGGATAAAAAAAAATAAGGAAAAATATGAAAGATAAAAAAAAATTTAAAAACAAGTTTTTAGAAAGCAAAATTTCTATTTTTACAAAGTCTTATTTAAACTTTAAGATTTATTGTAGGAATATTGTAGTGTTGTTTTTTGATAAAGTTCTTGTTTGTGCATTTTTATTTTATTTTGTTTTATTTTATGTGTTTTATAGTAATTTATACGTAGTTCAGGTTCCATAGAACTTGTGTCTTATGATTCTAAATTAGAAAGAACTACTATAAAAATTTAAAAATTAAAAATTTCTGAAAAAGTTTAAGAAATGACAAATCAAAATAATCAAAATGTTAAAGATATTAAACCTTTAAGAGATTATACAAACCCTATAGGTGGATGAACTTCATTGTAGCATTCAAAAACCCATTGTAGTGGCTAATTCATTTGAGCTTAAACTTACTATTATCCAAACGATATCAAATAATCAATTTGGGGAAGCATCAACTAAAGATCCAAATTCACATCTTGCCAATTTTCTAGAATTGTGTACTACATTTAAATATGATGGTGAATTAGATGATGCTATAAGACTTAGATTATTTCCTTTCTCAATGAGGGATAAGACTAACATATCATTACATTTGTTATCACCTGGATCTATCAGGACTTGGAGTGATTTAGAAAAATAATTCCTTGATAAATATTTTCCACCATAAAAAACTACGAAGCTTATAAATGATATTACATCTTTTCATCAGTTTGAAGGGGAATCTATTTATGAAGCATAAGAACAATTTAAAGAACTCTTAAGAAAGTGTCCACACCATGCTATACCAAATTTCTTAATAATTCAAACTTTTTATTATGGATTAGCTGGATCTCTTAGATCTATTATTGATGCTGCTGGTGGTGGTTCATTGATGTCAAAACCATTTCATGACGCTTATGCTTTAATTGAAGAGATGACTAAAAACAATTTTCAATGGTCTTCTGGAAGGGTAATTCTTAAGAAAGCATCCAATATTCACGAAACTGATGCTTTTATCATGCTAGAAAATCAAGTTGCGACAATTTCAAGGAAGTTAAACTAATTTGGAATGAATTTTTCTCAACAAATTCTCATAATTGAAGAGAACTCATGAGGCTAAATGGTAGATTCTCAAGCATCATTAGAAACTTTGAATGTCATCAACAATAAGCAAAATAACCCATATTCAACTATTATAACCCAGGTTGGAAGAACCATCTCAAATTTAACTGGAACAATACTTTGGGTGGTAATAATCAGCAATGAAGGAACAATCAAATAAACCATTTAGAAAACTAGAACAACCAAGGGAATAGTAATTATAAACCTACTTATCCTCCAGGCTTTAAGAGTAATCCATAATTTAAAGATAAGAAGCTGTCTATAGAAGAAGTGGTGTTACAAATGGGAAATAAATTACAAAGTCAAAGAGCTACAACTAGAAATATTGAAAATCAATTAAGACAAATAGCAAATTCATTAAGTAACATATCCCAAGGAACACTTCCTAGGAACACAGAAATAAATCCAAAAGACCAGAATAAAAAGCAAGTAAAAGTCATTCAACTCAGAAGTGGAAGAGAATTGGAAGGTAGAATTCAAAAAGAGACTGAAGTAGAGAGAGAAGAGATTGAATAACTGAAAGAGGATGCTCTGAAAGGTTTAGAGACCTATTTCTCCACTTAAACTTGATTTGGAAAAACCACCACCTCCATTTCCTCAGAGGCTTCGATAATAAAGGTTGGATAAGCAATTTTCAAAATTTTTAGAAATTTTTAAGAACCATACAATTAATATTCCATTTGCTGAAGCTCCAGAACAAATGCCAAGCTATTTGAAGTTTATGAAGGATATTCTTAACAGGGACAGTAAGTTTGATGATAATGAAACAATTTCCCTTAGTGAGGATTGTAGTGCTATAATTCAGAAAAAACTTCCTTAAAAACTTAAAGATCCTGGTAGCTTTACAAGTTCATGTGCAATAGGAGACAGATTTTATGAAAAAGCCTTATGAGANAAAAGATTGAGATTAGGAGAAATAAATCCTACTACTGTAACTCTGTAGTTAGCAGATCGTTCAATAACATACCCTAAAGGAGTTATAGAAGATGTGTCAAGTTATGTGAAGTTTATGAAGGCTATTCTCAATAGAAAAATAAAATTTGAAGATAATGAGACTGTTGCACTTAGTGAGGAGTGTAGTGTTATAATTTAGAAGAAACTTCCTAAAACTTAAAGATCCTGGTAGCTTTACAAGTTCATGTGCAATAGGAGACAGATTTTATGAAAAAGCCTTATGAGATTTAGTAGCAAGTATCAACCTTATGTCATTATCAATATTTAAAAGATTTTGATTAGAAGAAATAACCCCTACTACTGTAACTCTGCAACTAGCAGATTGATCAATAACATATCTTAAAGGAGTTATAGAAGATGTCTTAGTGAAAATAGATCAATTTATCTTTCCTGTTGATTTCGTTATGCTAGATATGGAGGAAGATAAGAAGACACCTATCATTTTGGGGAGACATTTCCTAGCCACAGGAAGAGCAATGATAGATGTGCAGAAAGGATAATTAACTATGCGTGTCAATTATCAAACAATTACATTTCATATTTCTAAATCAATTAAATACCCTGCAAAAGGTAAAGATGATGAATACTATAGAATGGATGTTATAAGATATTTAAGTGAATGTCATTTAAAAACAACTTATGAAGAAAAATTTGAAGTTAAGGAATTGGAACATGAGCAAGAAGAGGAATTGAATCATTATGAAGATTTATATAAAGAAGATTCAAATTATGTTAGAGAAAGTTTTGAAGTTTTGGACAAATCAGAAAAAGATGCATCTTTTTGTCTACCAATTGACAAACCTCCTGAAGTTACTTCCTGAACATTTGAGTTATGCCTTTTTAGGTGATTCCTCAACATTACTTGTTATAATTTCCTTAGAATTAACTATAGAAGAAGAAGAGAGTTTGATGAAAAATTTAAAGTGTTATAAGAAAGTCTTTGAATGGACAATTGGTGATATAAAAAGAATCAGTCCTTTAATTTGTATGTATAGAAATTATAGGGAAGAAAAATCCAAACTCAAGGCTGATTCTCAAAGGAGATTGAATCTTATTATAAAAGAAGTTGTTAAGAAATAAATTCTAAAGAGGTTAAATGCTGGAGTTATCTACCCTATTTCAGATAGTGCATGAGTTAGTCCAAATCACTGTGTTCCTAAGAAAGGAGGAGTGACTGTGAATTTGAATGAACATAATGAGATAATACCAATAAGATAAGTCACAAGATGGAGAATTTGCATTGATTATAGAAAATTAAATCTCATCATTACGAAAGATCATTTTCCCTTACCCTTTTTAGAACAAATGTTGGATAGACTAGCTGTGCATAAATACTTTTATTTTTTAGATGGATATACTGGTTATCACCAAATACAAATAACTCCTGAGGATTAAGGGAAAACAATTTTTACCAGTCCTTATGGTACATTTGCCTTTAGAAGAATGCCCTTTGGTTTATGTAATGACCAACTACATTTCAAAGATGTCTGATGGATATTTTTTGTGATTTACTTGAGAAAGAGATTGAAGTTTTTATGGATGATTTTTTAGTGTTTGGAACTTCATTTGAAACATGTTTAGAACATCTATAAAAAATTCTTAAGCACTATGAAGAAACAAATTAGTCCTTAATTGGGAAAAATGACAATTTATGGTAGAAGGAGAAATATTTTTGGAACATCAAATTTCAAAAAATGGTATGAAAGTAGATCGTGCAAAAATTCTAGTGATTGCTAATTTACCTCACCCAACAAGTGTGGAGAAAATTAAAAGATTTTTAGGACATGCTAGATTCTGCATGTGTTATATTAAAGACTTTTCCTAAATTCCAAAGTTTCTATGTCATTTACTTGAAAAAGATGTAATTTTTAATTTTTATAAAGAGTGCCTAAAAGCTTTTGAATTATTAGAAGAAAAATTAGTCTCTGCACCAATTATTATTTCACCAGATTGGGAAAAACCATTTGAATTGATGTGCAATGCTAGTGATTATGCTATTGGAGTTGTTTTAAAAGAAAAGCAGGATAAGATTTTCAAAGTTATCTACTATGCTAGCAAAACTCTTAATGAAGCTCAAATTAAATATACCAAAACTGAGAAAGAGTTTTAGCAGAAGTATATCCCTTTGATAAATTTAGATCATACTTAATTAGAACTAAATACGTAGTGCATACATATCATTCTGCTATAAATTATTTAATGAAAAAGAAGGATGCAAAACTAAGATTGATAAGATGGATTCTTCTTTTGTAAGAATTTAACTTTGAAATAGTAGATAGGAAGGGAGTGATACACCAAAAATATATGTATTTTTATACCCATATTTTATACTCATTTTTTGTGAAACTGCACTTTAATGAAAGACATTTTTTATGTTTTACTTCAGATTGTTTATTTTTAGGACTTGGAGCAAAAATTAAGCAAAAAGGACAAAATTTGGAGTCAAAATGGAGAATTTGAAAAATTATTCAGCGTCGACGACCCCGCTTGACAGAGAAGACAGACTAACTTAATGGTCTCTGGCGCCGACAACATTAGAATGGGCGCCGACGACGCCAGTGACGGTTCAACTTATTGGACAGAGATTCAACAAATTTGGACACTTTTTGAAGAGTTTTTGAATGCACATATTGGAGAAGCAACCTTAGGCTCTATTTAGAGCCAAAATTGATCAGAAAAGGGCCTTCCTTCGCCCTCCTTCATCTCCCTAAGCCATCCATCGCACCTTCTTTCCACTTTATATCATTCCAAACCATTCCACACCATTAGTTAGTTATTTTCTTTTTTGTTTTGAGTTTTTGTGGTGAGTTTAAGTGTGAATTCTTCTCTAAGAAGTGTTGGAGAGGAAGAGAAGTGAGAGATTTCTTCTTCCTAAATTTTCTAAGAGATGCTACATGGGATTTGCATTGAGAAAGAGTTTTAGGTAAGTGTTATTTGTTTATTATTGTTGTATGAACTTCCTTTTATATATGAAATTTGAGTTTTGTTGTATCTTTCTCATGAAGTATGAGTAGTTTCCTTTATCTTTCTCTCTACTCTGAGATATGGTGAAATGAAGAGATAATATGGATGTGTCAATGTTAATGTATAAAATAAATTTTGATGGTTTTTCAAATCTGCTCTTAATTTACTTTTCAATCTGGCCAATTGAATTGTTAAAATATGTTGTGAAACATATGATCCGGGAAATGGAGTATGAGTTCTACAAGTGAGTGAGAGTCACATTTAAGTCCATGAAGAGTATTTCGTTCATGGAATTAAGTTCAAATAAATAGAGAAATATACATTTTTGGGCGTAGAATTGGAAATTTTTTAGGGTGACAAACTTAAAATCCTCAATTCAATCTGTGTTTAAAAACTAAAGCGAGAGTTAGCTTTCACGGGAAGGGAAGTGGGAGCCAATATCCTCCTAGCTTAGCCACAGATTTAAGGAATAAACCTAAGATTAGCCAATGATTTTCTATATTACTGAATCACGATAGAGAATTAAAATTGCTCCTATTTATGACAATACAAATTTAAACCATTTATCTCATCTCATTTCACCAAAAACTCATTGTAGTGGGAAAGATGCTTTTTCATATAAGAAAACTTCATCATATAGACGCAATTTAGTAGTTACTATTTTAAAACTTTGCATTTAAATTCTGCTAGTAGTTAATAATTTAGCTTTTATAGTATCCTAGACATTCAAAATTAGTGACAGTAATTTCGTTTTTAATTCTGCAAATTTCCTAGTTAATTTATCATTTCAAATTTAAACCTTGCTCGTGGGATCGATATTTGGGTCATAATAAGAAAGTCTTATATTACTTGATAACGATACATATATTTGCGTAGAATCCCAACATTAAGTGCTTAACGCTATTATTCATAAAATACCACATTAAGTTTTTGGTACCGTTGTAAAGTGGAGTCAACTTTATAAATTTTATACAACTATAATTTTAGGATCAAGTTTTTGGCGCTGTTGTCGGGGAAGGTAACTGTAAATTAAATAGATTTGGTAAATTAGGAAATTTAAAGATAAAAATATACAAAATAAAAAATAAAAAAATTATTATATAATAAAAAATCCAATATATATATATATATATATATTTAAGAGTATTTTAAAGAAATTTTCTTTGCTTATTATATTTATTTATGCAAAATATTGGATCTGAAGGTTTAGTGCCTTATGATTTTGAATTAGAACGTATTATTAGAAAAATTAGAAAACAAAAAAAGAAACTAATAATTTCAACAAAATGGCGAATAACTTAGATAATCAAATAAATGAAAATAGACAAAGACCTTTAAAAGATTTCTAATCTTATAGCAGATGAACTTCACTTAACTATTTAAAATCCTGATGTTGCTACTAATTCATATGAGCTTAAAATTGTTATTATCTAAATGGTATAAAATAATTTGGAGGAACACCTACTGAAGATCCTAATTTACATTTTGCTAGTTTTCTTGAAATTTGTGCTACTTTTAAATATGACAGAGTGTCTAATGATGCAGTTAGGCTTAGATTTTTTTTCCTTTTTTATTAAGGGATAAGCTAAAGCTTGGTTAAATTCATTAGCACCTGGATCTATCAGAACTTGGGGAGAACTATCACAAAAGTTTTTGGCTAAATATTTTCCACCTTCGAAAACCGCTAAGCTTAGAAACGATATTACATATTTTTGTCAGTTTGAAGGAGAATTAATATATGAAGCATGTGAAAGATTTAAGGATCTTCTTAGAAAATTTCCACACCATGCTTTACCAGATTGGTTAATAATTCAAACTTTTTAAAATGGATTAGTAGAATCACTTAGATCTATTATAAATGCTGCTACAGGTGGATCACTAATGTTAAAACCTTTTTATGAAGCATACTCTTTAATAAACGAAATTGCTACTAACAATTTTCAATGGTCCTTTGAACGGGTAAATTCTAAGAGAGTAGCTTATATTCATGACTCTGATAAGCATCTCAAATTGCTGCTATGTCAAAAAAGATTGATCAAATTGGAGTGACTATTCTCAAATACCACCAACATTAGAAGAAAATTTGCTAGGACAGATAATTGATACTCAATCATCTTATGAAAATTTGAATGCTATTAATAATCAAAATAATAATCACTATTCTAATTATTATAACCCTGGATGGAAAAATCACCCCAATTTTAGTTAGAATAATTATAAAAATTCAATGAACCCCTCAAGAAATTTAAAAAATTAAGGAAATCTTAATTATTGACCATATTATCCTTCTGGATTTAACTCTAACCCCAACCCAAAAGTTATGGAAAAGAAGTTAATGATGGAAGAAGTAATGTTGAATATAGGAAATAAGATAAAAAATCAAGGGGTTGCTATTATAAATATTGAAAATCAATTAGGACACATTGCTACTGCACTTAGTAATAGACCTTCAGGAAATCTTTCGAGTATTGTGGAAGTTAATCCAAAAGATCAAAATAAGGAGCAAATTAAAGCTATTCAATTATAAAGCCGAAAAGAAGTTGAAACAAGAATCCAAAGAGAAACTGAAGTTGATGAGGAGAAGGAAGAGATTGAAGTGACCATAATGAAAATAAACAAACACAAGTTCCCTTAGAAAAACTATTACCTCTGTTTCCTCAACGACCGAAGTAGAAGAATAAAGACAAAAAATTTCCAAAATTTTTGAAAATCCTTAAAAAATTAATGCTAAACATTCCTTTCATTGAGGCTTTGGAATAAATGCCAAGTTATGAGAAATTTATGAAAGATATACTAAAGATGAAAAGGAAGCTTGTAGATCATGAGACTATTGCACTTAGTGAAGAATGTAGCACTATTATTTAGAAGAAGCTTCCTGAAAAATTAAAAGATCCTGGTAGTTTTAATATACCTTGTGCAATTGGAAAAGCCTTATGTGATTTAGGAGCGAGTATCAATCTTATGCCTCTATCAATTTTTAAACGTTTAGGTTTAGGAGAGATTTCCTCTATTATTGTAACTCTTCAGTTAGTTGATCGATCAAAAACTTATCCTAAAGGAGTTATAGAAGATGTATTAGTAAAAATGAATAAATTTATTTTTCTTGTAGACTTTATAGTATTAAGATATGGAGGAAGATAATGAGATCCCTATTATTTTGAGGAGACCATTTCTTGAAACAGGGAGGGTTGTGATATATGTACAGAAAGGAGAATTAATAATGAGAGTTAATGATCAAGAAGTAATATTTAATATTGCAAAAGCTATTAAATATCTTGTAATAGAAAAAGAAAAATGAATGTTTTAGAATGGAAGTTACTGATTATCTAAGTAATGAGCAATTTAAGAATGAGTTTGAAGAGAAATTATGGCAAGAAGAATTCATTGACAATAAGGATAAAATAAAAGAAGAAAATTTAGATTATATTTAGGAAAAATTTGAAACTTTAGATTTGTTGGAAAATGATAATAAAAATCCTTTTCCATCAAGTATTGAACCACCTGAACTTGAACCGAAAGTATTACCTACCCATTTAAAATATGTGTTTTTAGGAGATACATCTTTGTTGCATGTTATTGTATCTTTTGATTTTTTTTTGAAATGTAAGAACATAAATTAAAAAGATATAAAAAGGCTTTTGGATGAACTTTAGCAGATATTAAAGGATATATTTCTTCAATTTGTATGCACAAAATTCTATTAAATGAATAATATGAACCTAAAGCTGATCCTTAAAGGAGATTAAATCAAATAATGAAAGAAATTGTTAAAAAAGAAATTTTAAAATGGTTAGATGCTGGAATTATATATCAGATTTCAGACAGTGCTTGGGTAATCCCAATTCACTGTGTTCCAAAGAAAGAAGGAGTGACCGTTGAAGTAAATGAGAAGAATGAATTATTTCTAAAAAGATAAGTTACTGGTTGGCAAATTCATATAGACTAAAGAAAATTAAACATGGCCACCAGGAAAGATCACTTTCCTTTACCCTTTCTAGACCAAATGTTGGACAGATTGGCTGGAAACAAATATTACTGCTTTTTAGATGGATATACCGGTTTTCATCAAATTCCAATTCCTCCTGAGGATCATGAGAAGACAACATTTACAAGCCCTTATGGAACATTTACTTTTTGTAGAATGATTTTTGGACTATGCAATGCACATGCGACATTTCAAAGATGTACATTTTCAATATTTAGTAATTTGATTGAACATGGAATGAAAGTATTTATGTATGATTTCTCTGTATTTGAGACTCCATTTGAATTATTTTTAAATAATTTAGAAAAATTTTGGAATTATGTGAAAAAATCAACCTAGTAATAAATTAGGAAAAATGTCAATTTTTGGTTGCAGGAGGAATTATACTTGAGCATAAAATTTCTAAAAATGGCGTGGAAGTGATCCTACAAAAGTTCAAGTTATTAAAAAATTGCCACCACTTACTACGGTCAGTGGGGTAAGAGCTTTTCTAGGACATGCTGGTTTCTACAAATGTTACATAAAATTTTTTTCAAAAATAACTAAGCCATTATGCCAACTTTTAGAAAAAGATACAAAATTTGATTTTATTGAGGAATGCATTAAATCATTTGAATTATTGAAAGATAAATTAATCACTGCACCTATAATAGTCCCCCTGATTAGGATAAACCATTTGAAATAATGTGTAATGCTAATGATTATGCTAGGAGCTGTTTTAGGACAAAGGCATAATAAAGTTTTTAATGTAATATATTATGCTAGTAAAACTCTAAATGATGCTCAAATTAACTACACTACTACTGAAAGAGAGTTATTTGCTATTGTTTATGCCTTTGATAAATTTAGACCTTACTTGATTGAAACCAAATGTATAGTGCATACAGATCATTCTGCTATCAAATACTTAATGCAAAAGAAGGCTGCTAAACCAAGATTAATTAGATGGATACTTCTGTTGCAAGAGTTCAATTTTACTGTAGTTGATAGAAAGAGAAATGATAATCAAATAATTGATCATTTGTCTAGATTAGAAAAAGAGATATTAACTAATTTTGCAAATAAAATTTTAGAAAATTTCCCTGATGAACAATTATATAATAATGATGAAATTAATACACTTTGGTATGTCGATATAGTAAATTATATTGTAAATCATATTCTACCACCTGATATTAAGAATCAATAATTAAAGTACATTATAGATGATTCAAAATTCTATTTTTGGGATGACTCATATTTATATAAATTATGAAAAGTTATAATTATTAGAAGGTGTGTGTCATATGAAGAAACTCAACAAGTAATTGAAAGATGTCATGAATCTGATTTTGAAGGACATTTTGAAACAAATAGAACTACATATAAAATTTTGCAAGCTGGATTTTCTTAGCCTACTCTTTTTAGAGATGTTAATGAATACATTAAAACATGCGATTGATGTCAGCGAGTAGGAAATATTTCTAGAAGAAATGAAATACCTCTAAATTACACATTAGAAGTTGAAATTTTTTATGTGAGAGGATTATATTTTATGGGACCATTTTTGCCTTCATTTAGGAACTTATATATATTACTTGTTGTTGATTATATGTCCAAATGGATTGAAGCTATTGTTGTACCTAAATGTGATGCTCGAAGTGTTTCTAAAATTTTAAATAAAAATATTTTTACAAGATATGGAATGCCAAGAGTAATTATTACTGATGGAGGATCCCATTTTAGGAACAAGAGAATAAAAAAATTAATTAAAAATATGATATTATACATTGATTCTCTACTGCTTATTATTCTCATACTAGCAGTCTAGGAGAAATATCAAATCGTGAAATAAAATGAATCTTAGAAAAAGCTATAAATCTATATAAATTGGATTGGTCTGCTAGATTAGATACTATATTATGGGCAAACATAACTGCTTATAAGTCTTTTATAGGAATGTCCCCATATAGACTTATTTTTGGAAAAATATGTCACTAACCAGAAGAATTGGAGCATAAAGCGTTTTGGGCTATTAAGGAATTTAGATTTAATTTAAAAAATGCTGGTGAAAAAAGATTATTGTAACTCAATGAACTTGAGGAGATTAGAAATGAAGTTTATGATAATGCAAAAATCTATAAAGAGAGAATAAAAATATGGCATGATCAGAAGATTATTAAGAAGACGTTTAACCTGGACAATAAGTTTTATTACATAATAAAAGATTGAGATTTTTTCTAGGAAAACTAAAATCCATATGTTTAGGACCATTTAAAGTAATTAAAGTCTATCATTATGGAATTGTTGTTATTAAAGATCCTAAAACTGGAAAAAATATTTAAAGTTAAGGAGCATCGATTGAAATATTATTATGAAGGACACATTCCATAATTTAAAGAAATTTTACTGTTAAGTCAACCCATCTAAACAATGGTACATTGAGCTAACGACGTTAAACCAAACGCTTTGTGAGAGGCAACCCATATATAAATCTATATATCTATATATTACTATTTTGTTTAATAAATGTATTTACGTATTAAGAAATAATAGTAATTTTGAATCCTACACAACTTTATATATCATAAATAACGATAAATATTGGTATTGGAGAATAATTTGGAATCAAATTGAACAAAAAAATTAGAAGACGCGAATTTGGCCTCTGGCATCGACGGTGCCATAATGGGCGCCGACGGTGCCCACCTAATAAACTATGATGATGATAGTGCTATCAAACGTGCCAACGACATCCCGAGCAATTTTGTATGTGCAGAGGAAATTCAACAGACTTTGGCAGGATTTCACTCGTCAATAACTTCTGAGAGGTGTTTTTAAAGTTCTAAAAACTGCCTTGGACATCTAGAAACTTCCTAATTTTGAATTCCATGGCTTCCAATTCTAGAAATACTTTAAGGTATGGAGTTCTCAATAGAAGGAAGTTTGTCAATTTTGTCGTGCAAAAATTATACGACAAAGTCATCACAAAGAAGAGAATTATCAAGGAGAGAGAATTTGTCAATCTTGGACTAAGTAGTCCAAGTTCACAAATTGAAAAAATCTTTATGCAAAGATGTTGGGAAGTTATGTTCTACACTACCGATGTAGCTGTAGTACTGGTGGTAAAGAAATTCTATGCTAACTTACATGGAATTACCCAAGGAGTCATCTTCATTCAAGATAAGGTTGTACCATTTACTCTGGCTCGAATTAATGATTTGTATATGATTGAAAACGTTCCAATATGTCATCATAAAAATTTTATCCCAACGAGAGATATGATGCAAGCTGTTTATAATTTTCTAACGAATGACAATGATAATTGGGAAATTAGGAAGGAGGGATACGTTAGTTTCTCTGCTTCACTGCTTAATCCAATTTGAAAACAATGTCATTTATTCATATCTGTAAAATTACTCCCTCCCATGAAGATTAGTAGAGTTACAAGAGAAAGTGTCATTTTAAACTATTACATTCAAATGGAAAACTCCGTTGATGTGAGGTTGATTATTTTCAAATATGTTATGGGTATGATTATGAATGGGCCAATATATGGACTGGGGCATTCTTCCACAATTTTCCTACTTTGCAGTCAATCTCAAGTTCCATATGAAATTTGGGAGAAAGTTTTATTACCTCGGGAGCCCATGATTCCTATTGATGTCAATTTTATAAGGAATGGAAATGAAGCAATAGATGTTATTTTGGATCATTCATCACATGCTTCAACACCATTGATGCCACAAGTTGTTGGAGGTTTAATAGCTTTGGAGAAGAAAATGAAGAAATTAGAAAGAGAACTTTATAATATTATGAATGCAATATGAAATCTTAACTACCTTTTTTATCACCTAGATTGGAGGATGAAAGAGAACTTCGATCATACTGGGAAAATTGAAGCAGGATTGGTGCAGATGTTTAAAAAAAATGGATGGATCGAAGAAAATTTGACTGATCAATTCCCATACTGACCCTTCTACAATTTGTATGCCCATTACCAATCTATGAGAGATATTAGAGGACGAGAAAGTAATGAAGATGAGGCAGAATAAATGAAGAAATTGGACTCTGTTTTTATTGTAATTGTGAGGATTTGATTTGCTTTACTTTGCTTTAGAACTCTATTGACTTTGATTGTGTATAGTTTTATGTCAGCTTTCTAATGTTGTGACTTGATTTAAAGTTTGCTTTAAGGATGTATGACATATATAAAAAAAAGAAAGGTTTGAACATGATCCTAAAAGAATAAGAAAAAGAAAAGTAAAAAGAAAAAAATGCTAGGAGATGCCTAATAAAAAAATTGGCTCTACTTGAATCAACTTAAGGAGATAAACATAGCTACATTTCTAACTTAGACTTAGAAGTATTAGCACCTTCACTAATAAAGTTCACATGAAGTTCTTTTTCTGGTATTTCTTCTAAGTATCTTAATTATGATAAATTACATTTAATTTTTAAATAAATATAAGATCAAAACTTTTAAACTTGACTGTTAAATATTCTTGTAATTTAGTTTTTAACCCGAGTTGTTAAAATTTTTTTTCTAAAAGTTTTACAATATCATTTTTAAAGCAGAAATTATAGAAGTGTTTAAGTTAAATTTACTACCACATGTTATAAAATTTATATATAGTATAAGGAGTTACTTGAAGACAAGTAACATATATATTTAAGGGAATTGATTCACATTAAAATAACCTATTTTTAGTGCATATTTTATAGGCATTTTAAGTACATTTTTTATGATATTGCACTTTAAAGGAAGGTATTATGCACATTTTTAGTTTCAGGTACATGAAATTCACATTTAGAGAAAATGAAGAAAAAATGGATAAAAAAAGATGATTTCTGTCAGGCACTATAGCTCCACCCCTTGGCGTCATAGTACCATCATCAAGCGAGAAGGGCATTATAGTGCCCCAGGCTGGTGTTATAGCATCAATAACTGCCTTTCTAGAAGATATATCGAATTTGACTAAATTTTGGAGGGGTTTTTGAAGCAATCCTTGGTAATTTTTTTTTCTATTTAATGAAAAGGATTTGGCCAAATTTAGAGACCTTTTAGAATCTTAAAACTTCAATTGGGAGAAAATAGTGAGTTAGGCTTTTAATATTTTGTGTTCAAGTGTAAGGGTGAGTGTGTTTGTTGACCTCACTTTTGGTTGAGGTCTAGTTTCCTCTTTAACAGCCAAGGGTCTAGCCATAGGACTTTCTTGTTGACGATTCCTAGAGGACTAGAAAATGAACCGTCACCATTAGAAACTCTAAACTCTTCTTTGCTCAACTTGAAGTTCCACATATTGATCTTCACCTATAACACTTAATAGGTGGGGCCAATATAAGGGAGCACAAAGGGGAGTCCCCATAGAATTTCTAGGCCCTAGGGTTAGTCTTGTGTGGTGTGGTCTTGGTTAGTTTCACACACACATTTGCACATTACACTTCCACTCACAACCTTGAACTAAAACATGCTTAACTTTGATCCCTTAATCCTTTCGGAGACACATGTAGATGGTCCCCAAATCATTAGCCCTAGGCTAGGGTTTAGCTAAGAATAGTACATGGAGGACCCAAAGTAGAGGATTCTATTGATCCATGGCTCAAGTAGGGTGGTTGACACCCCAATTTTACCAAAATACCCAACTTAACCTTTTGCCCCCAAATCTACCAAATTTAACAAATTACCCTTGAAACCCCAAAATTGATAAAAAGTTACCAAAATTGCCCAAAATACCTAATTTTTTTCAAAAATATTTTCAAACCATTTGAAACCACCCAAATTGCCCAAAACGCCCTAAATTTTCAAAATTGCCAAAATACCCCTCATTTTGCCAAAATTACAAAATATCCCTGGTAACCAAAATTGTCTCAAAACCTTTAAAATCATTTAAAATGTCCCCAAAACTAAGTTGGACCACTCTATTGAGCCCAATTTGACCAATTTTGACCAAAAGCGCCAATTTTCCCTCAAAGGCCCAATTACTCCAATTCACCCCTAATGTCCACCAATTTGATCTCAATCTTCCCCAATTTCAATTATAAACTCAAATTCATCATTCCTAAAGTTGATTAAAACCAAATACAAGCTCAATTAAACCTAATTTCAAACCCAATTTCAATCTTAATCTCAAAATCCCCAATTTGACCATAAGCCAAAGTTTCACCAAATTTAGACTTCAATTGCCCAAATTTTGAATCCTAAACTCTTTACAACATTTCCCCCACATCAAATTGAAGCCTCAATTGCCCTTGTTCAAGCCTTAATTTTACTCAAACCCAACTTGGACCAAAAACCCAATTATGCCCCAAATTAGCCGTGTCCCTAAATTCCACCAAATTGAACTCCATAATCCTTTAAATTGTAATTAAATTCTTTAATAGCCCAGTATGTTTTTTGCTCAAGTTCAACTGGTAAATGGCAAGCTTTCCCAAATATTATCTTATATGGGGACATTCCTACTGGAGTTCTATATGCAGTTTTATAAGATCACAAAGCATAATCAAGTTTGATTGACCAATCCACTTTTGTTGGATTCACAGATTTTTACAATATTATTTTAATTTTCATTGGATAATTCAGCCAAACCACTTTTTTGTGGATGATAAGTAGTAGTAATTTGATGGTTGATATGATATTTCTTTAATAATTTCTCTATTATTGCATTTCTGAAATGACTTCCTCTGTCAATTATGATCACTCTCGGCATCCCAAATCTATAAAGTATATTCATTCTTAAAAACTTTGCAACATTTTGAGAGTCACATTGAGATAAAGCAATAGCTTCTATCTATTTGGATAAATAGTCTACTGTTATCAATATATATAATTTTTTTAAAGATGATATAAATGGTCCCATGAAATCTAATCCCTAAACATCTAATATCTCAACTTCCAACACATAATTGAGGGGCATCTCATTTCTTCTAAAACTAATATCTACTCATTGACAATGCTCACAAGCATTGATATATGCATTGATAACTCTAAAGATTGTTGGCTAATAAATTCCAAATTGCAAAATTTTGTAGGTTGTTTTATTAACACCAAAATGTCCCCCAAATTTAGAATGATGCCATTTTTGGATAATTTCATAAGTTTCTTCTAAATGCACACATCTTCGAATAACTAAATCATTTCCTTATTTATTAAAAATGGGTCATCCCAAAAATAATTCTTAGCTTCAGATAAAAATTTCCTCTTCTGTTGGTACGTCATTCCACAGGGTAAAAAATCATTAACAATAAAGTTCACAATGTCGACATACCATGAAACACGCTACTCGTTAATACTGAATAATTTTTCATATGAAAAATGTTCATCAATTTCTTTTTCAAAATAGAGAGGTTTTTCTAATTAAATCTTGGACAGATGATAAGCAATTTGTTTCTCATCTCTCTTCATATCTACTGTCTTAAAGTCAATTTTTTGCAAAAGAAGAATCCAATGTATCGGTCCTAGTTTTGCATTCTTCTTTTACGTTAAATATTAAATAGTAGATTGTAAGTATGCACAACACATTTGGTTCCAATAAAGTATGATCTGAATTTATTAAAAGCATATATTATTGCCAATAACTCTTTCTCAGTTGTGGTAAAATTAATTTGAGCTTCATTAAGATTTCTACTAGCATAGTGGATTACTTTGAAAATCATGTCATGCTTTTGTCCTAAAATGGTTCCATTAGCATAATCAGTTACATCACACATTAATTCAAAAGTTTTTCCCAATCTGATGAAATAATAATTGGAGCAGTGACTAATTTTTCTTTTAGTAACTCATAAGCTTTTAGGCACTGCTTATCAAAGTTAAAAATTACATCTTTTTCAAGCAAATGGCATAGAGGCTTAGCAATTTTTGAAAGTCTTTAATATATTGCCTGTAGGATCTAGCATGTCTTAAGAAACTCCTAATTCTTGTCACATTTGTTGGGTAAAGTATTAACGATCACTTGAGTTTTTGCAAGGTCTGCTTCCTTACCATTTTCTGATATCTGATATCCTAAAACAATTCTTCTTGCTACCATAAATTGGCATTTTTCCTAATTAAGGACTACTTTTTTTCTTCACAGCGCTTAATAACTTTTGATAAATGTTCTAACCATGATTCAAATGAAGTTCCAAACACTAAAAAAACATCCATAAAAACTTCAATTCCTATTTGAATTAAATCACAGAAAATAGTCATCATACATCTTTAAAATGTAGCAGGGGAATTACATAAACTAAAGGACATTCTTTTAAAAATAATTGTACCATAAGAACCGTTAAAATTTGCTTTCTCTTCATCCTTAAGAGCTATTTATTTTTGGTGATAACGAGTATATCTATCCAAAAAACAAAAGTATTTATGCCTAGCTAGTCTATCTCACATTTGATCTAGAAAGGGTAATGGAAAATGATATTTCCTAGTGGCAGGATTTAATTTTCTACAATAAATGCATATTATCCACCCTGTGACTTGTCTTATTGGTATTAACTTATTTTATTTATTCATTTTCCTAGTCACTCCTTTTTAGGAACACAGTGAATTAGACTAACCCAAGCACAATTTGAAATAGGGTAGATAATTAAAGCATCTAATCACTTTAAAATTTCTTTCTTAACAACTTCTTTCATAACAACATTGAATCTCTTTTGATGATCAGCCCTGGGTTTGCAGTTCTCTTCCATATGAATTTTATGCATACAAATTGAATGACCAATTTCTTTAATATCAGCAAATGTTCATCCAAATGCATTCTTATAATTCTTCAACGTTTTCATTAATTTTTCTTCTTCTTCTGTAGCTAAATTTGAGGAAATTATAACCTGTAATGTTTAGGAATCACCTAAAAAGGCATATTTTAAATGTTCAAAAAATAACTTCAATTCAACTTTAGGAGGTTTTTGAATCGATGGAAAAAAAGATTTATCTTTTTCTGTTGTGTCCAAAACATCAAAACTTTCTCGAACATAATTCAAATATTTCTTATAAAAATCTTCAAATTATTCTAATTCCTCTTCTTGCCCGTGTTCCAACTCTTTCATTTCAGATTTCTCTTCATAAGTTGTTTTGAAATGGCATCACTCAGATATGTTATTAAATCCATTTTGTAACATTCATCATCTTTACCTTTTGCAGAATACTTCATTGAATTAGAAATATTAAAATTAATTGTTTGATCATTGACACTCATAGTTAATTCCCTTTTCTACACATCTATCATTGCTCTTTATGTAGCTAGGAAAGGTCTCCGAAAAATGATATGTATCTCCTTATCTTCCTTCATATCTAGCACATTGAAATCAATAGGAAAGATAAATTGATCCACTTTCACTAAAACATCTTCTATAACTCCCTTAGTATATGTTATTGAACGATCTACTAACAGCAGGGTTATAGTAGTAAGGGATATTTCTCTTAATCTCAAACTTTTAAATGGTGATAATGACATAAGGTTAATGCTTGCACATAAATCACATATTACTTTCCCATAAAATCTATCTCCTATCGCACATGGAATCGTGAAGCTAACAGGAACTTTAAGCTTTTTAGGAAATTTTTTTTCCGAATTATAGTACTGCACTCTTCACTAAGTGCAACAATCTCATTCTGTTCGAACTTCCTTTTCCTTTAAAAAATATCTTTCACAAACTTCATATAGCTTGGCATTTTTTCTAAGGCTTCAACAAATTGTAAGCTACTTAAGGATTTCTAAAAATTTTGAAATTTTTTAATCCAACTCTTGTTGACCAAGTCTCTGAGGAAATGGAGGTGGAGGTTTTTATAAGTTAACTTTAAGTGGAGAAATAGGTCTCTCTAAATCTTTCAAAGCATCCTCTTTAGGCTCTTCAATTTCATCTCTCTCAACTTCAATCTCTTTGTTAACTCTACCTTCCAACTCTCCTCTGCTTCTAAGTTGAACGGCTTTTACTTGCTCTTTATTCTAGTCTTTTGGATTTATTTCTTTATTACTAGGAATCGTTCCTAGGGATTTATTACTTAATGATTTGTTATTTGTCCCAATTGATTTTTAATATTTCTAATTGTAACTCCTTGACTTTGTAACTGATTTCCCATTTATAACACTACTTCTTCTATAGACAACATTTTCTCCTTGAATTGTGGATTACTGTTAAAACCTGAAGGATAAGTAGGTCTATAACTACTATTACCTTAGTTTTTCTAGTTTTCCAGTGGGTTTACTTGAATGTTCCCTCATTGCTGATTATTACCACCCAAAGTATTATTCCAGTTAAAGTTAAGATGGTTCTTCCAACCTGGATTATAATAGTTTAAATATGGGTTATTCTGCTTGTTGTTTATGGTATTCAAAAATTCTAATGATGCTTGAGAACCTACCATTTAGCCTAATGAATTATCTTTAATCATTACAATTAGTTGAGAAAAATTCATTCGAAATTGGTCTAACTTCCATAAAATTGTAGCAACTTGATTTGCTAATATTGCAAAAGCATTAAATTCATGAATATTGCCTACTTTCTTGGGATTTACCCTACCAGAAAGCCATTAAAAATTATTAGTAGCCATCTCTTCAATTAAAGCATAAGCTTCATGAAATAGTTTTGACTTCAATGAACCTCCAACAGCGGCATCGATAATAGATCTAAGAGAACCAGCTAATCCATTATAAAAGGTTTGAATTATTAACCAATTCAGTATAACATGGTGTGGAAACTTTCTCAATAGTTCTTTAAATCGTTCTCATGCTTCATAAATATATTCCCTTTCAAATTGATTAAAGTATGTAAGATCATTTTTAAACTTCACTATTTTTTATGAGGGAGCAAGGAATTTATGTGCTAAATCACCCCAAGTTCTGATAAATCCAGGTGCTAAAGAATGTAACCATATCTTAGTCTTATCCCTCAGTGAGAAAGGAAAAAAGTTTAAGTCTTATAACATCATCTAATACACTATCATATTTAAATGTAGCACACAATTCTATAAAATTGGCAAGATTTAAATTTGGAGGTTCAGTTGGTGCTTCTCCAAACTAATTATTTGATATAATTTGGATAATAGCAGGTTCAACTTCAAATGAATTAGCCACTATGGAAAGTTTTTGAAAATTACAATGAAGTTCATCCACTGTAGGGTTTGATTAATCTCTTAAGGGTCTAAACCCTTGATTAATTTTAGCATTTTGAATAGTTACGAAGATAAAAAATTATCTCAAATCCTCTCCACCAAAATCTTGAAGTTCATTTGAATCTCTTCTCTTCCTTTCACTTACAATAGTCTCTACTCACACACTACAACTCCTCTCTTCTTCTTGTCTCTAAAAGTATCCTAATTAATCTAAGAGAGAGAAATGTCGGTGGTGTCTAGAGGTGGGCGGTGGCTTGTGCGAGAGAGTTCTTCAATCTAATCTAAGTCTTCTTTTATAATTTTCCAAAAGGTTCCTTGGTGTCTCTTCAAAATGTGTCTACATTCAATGAATCTTCCAAGAGTTGCCTCCTTTCAAAAGCCAATTGAACGTATTTTCATATCCATTAACCATTTCCCACATTTTCACCAAGAGTCCTTCAAACACCTCTTCAAGAATTTGTCCAAATTTATTGAATCATTAAGTAACTACTTCTGGTGCTTAAGTGTGAGGTACTTGGTGCTTAGACGTAGCCTTCTCGGTTTAACTGGTGCTTAAGCGCCAGTTCTTGGCGCTTAGGCGTGAGAGTTCTTTTGCACACCTTCTTAATTTTTGCTCCAAATTTGATCCTTTTTCACTTCTTTCACCATTTTTCATCCACTTGATTGTACCTGAAAGAAAAAGACACAAATGTCTTCCATTAAAGTGCAGTATCTCAAAAATAGGTATAAAAATGTGTACATAAAGACTATATGTTTTAGCTGTATAAAAACCTCAGCTCTTGAAGCCTTGATAACTAAATTAAGAAACACATTGTCTTCCTTTAGTGGAGCATTGATATGCCTTAAATATATAGTATTTATGTACAAATTTTTATACCTATTTTTTAGGATATTGAATTTTAATGAAAGGAATATGTTGGTTTTTCTTTCAGGTACAATTAAATGGATGAAGTATGGTGAAGGAATGAGAAAGGACCAAATTTTGTGTAAAAAAGAAGACGGTGTCAAAATGAATTGTGGCGCCTGAGCGCCTAGAACTGACACTTAAGCACTAGGAGATAGAGAAGGTTGCGCCTAAATGCCGAAGACCTCACGCTTACGCGCTAGGTAGTTAATGATGAAAATTAAAGGAATTTTGAACAACTTTCAAATGGGTGTTTGAAGCAACTCTTAGTGAAAACATGGATTACAATTAATGGGCACAAAAACAAATTGAAATGGCTCTTGAAAAGAGGCAACTTTTGGAAGATTCATTGAATGTGGACACATTTTGATGAGACACCAAAGCACTTATTGGAAAACTAAAGAAACGAGGACTTGGATTGAATTGAAGAAGAGGAGAGAAAAAGGAGATAAAGATATAGAAAACTTAGGACACTTTTAGAGAGTAGAAAGTAAGGAGTTGTAGAATTTTATTTAGGGCTTCTTCTCACTTTTCTCATTTCTAGTGATACTGAAAGTGATGAGATAGTTCTATGTAAGAATCTATTACAGTTTGTTAGTGAGATAGAGAGATTTTAACTTTCTAGGGTTGGGCGACCAGACCTAGGGAGGATTGTAAGAGAAAGGAAGAGATTCAAAAGAACTTCAAGAGTTTGGTGGAGAGGAATTTGAAATAAGTTTTTATCTTTGTGACTACATTTGTTTTATTTTAGACTTCTTATGATTACAAGATTTTTACTTTTAAACTTAATTGTTGGTGTGTTTTCTCCATGAATTTTAAGATCTTTCTTAACATAATAAGTAATTAAGTGTTGGAAGGAAGTTGTGTGATGTATTGATAAATAATGTTGGAATAAGTTGCGATGATTTAACCCTTGTACTTCATTTACTTTATGATTTTGTCAATTAAGATGTTAATATTTGTTGTGAGAACATATAAGATTTGTGATGATATTGTCTCAGTCAAATAATGATAGAATCAGATGAGGTTGTATGGATGAGAATGTAATTCATATGGTTGGGAGTAAATAAATAGAGAAATAAACTTTGAAGGGTGTAGCGTTAGAGGACTTTAGAGTGACAGACTAAAGCCCCCAATTCAGTCTATGGTTTTAGGTCTTGATACGAGAGGTTAGCCTCTAAATGGAGGAAGAACAGGGAACTCTAGAGTGAGAGCTAGTATCTTCCTTACCTAGCCCGTCTTTAGGACTATTCAAACTTTAGATTAACAAATTTTTTTTATAATATCTCTAGTATGGGTAAAGAAAAATATTGCTTCTATTTGAGACAACACAATTTAATTTCTTTCATAATAGAATTCCTATACTTGTTACTAACTCATGATAAGGAAAAAAATATTTTATTTGTATTGCTTTCATCTTATAAAAATCTAGTTAAATTTAGTTAGTTGTTTACTTTATTTTCAATTATCAAAATTACCAAAAAGAATCAAACTTTCATTCCTATCATAGTACCTATAGTTTGAGTAAGACTCTTTTTCAAAGTATAGTTTGTTATCTAATTTCATCTTAAGAGTTTGTAGTTCTCCCCGTGGGTTCGATATTTTGGGGCTTAATCAAAAAGTCCTATATTACTTGATAACGATACGTATACTTGCATAATATCCCAATATTTAAAAAAATAGAGGACCAAGTTTTTGGCACCGTTGTAAAGAAAAAAAAATAAATAAAGAGAATCAAGAATCTGATCGCACCTACATTATAGTATTATCATAACAAATAGAGATCAAGTTTTTGGCTTCTATTGTCAAGAAACATACATCTAGTTCTTAGCAGTGGAGTGAGAAGAAGAAGTATATATAAGAAAAGGGGATCAAGTTTTGGCACCGTTGTCGGGAGAAAAAGAAAAATTTAATATCATTTGAAGTAACTTTTAGAAAAACAAATTTCTTTTTTTAGAAAACCTTAATTAAACTTTTAGATTTATTATAGGAATATCATAGTGTTGTTTTTATAAGTTCTTGTTTGTGTGATTTTATTTTGTTTTGTAGTAATGCATATGTAGTTCAGGTTTTAAAGAACTAGTGCCTTGAAAAACTAAGCCCCGTTCATGGTAATGAAGATCGCTGCCCTGGAAGTTCGAGAGCTGTCTGCAGAATTCAGTCTGAACTGCCTTCAAGACTTCCCTGCCTGCAAGAAGGCTAAAGCTGCTGCCGTCACGACACCTGTCAAACCTGCTATCCCTGCTGCTGCTAAGGGGAAGGAAGTGATGATTGTCGAAGATTCGGCTGAAGGATTAATTGTTCCGCCACCCGTGTTTCAAATCGGGTCGAGCTCAAGGACTGTACCACTGACCCAAACTCAAAGGAGGAACCACAATAGGAGAATTCGGAGGGCCATCAAAACCCAGACTCCTGAGAACACACCTGATGAGGAGGAGCCCCATCAAGTTGATGAGGTATTACCGGAAATTTACCCACTCCTACGAAGAAGTAGATTCCATCCTCTGACAAATACTGATGGATATGAGAGTATCCGGAAGATTGCCGCTGCATTCCCATCACCTCATGGTCATGGTGAGGAGGGAAAGAGATTCAGCCCCATCACCCGAGTTAGTGCAGTCTTCAGAAGGCTTGCTATTGAAGAAGGATGTTCTGTTAATGAATTACTTAAACGAGTGGGACATGCAATTTCCCCTCATATGAAG
>NEWO01001963.1:0-16980 GCA_003013225.1 Phalaenopsis aphrodite
GAGCCATCTTGATTTGGTTGTATCTCTACGATCCGTCCATGAAGGAGAAAATATCATGTGTTGAAGTGATATCCACCATCATCTCCGGTATGGGTAGTGGAAATTCGTCTTTTGGATATGCCTTGTTCAAATCTCTGAAATCAACACAAACACAGATCTGTCCATTTTTCTTCTTAACAGGCACAATGTTAGCTAACCACGTGGGGTACTGCTCCTCTTTAACAAAGTTGGCGTCTATTAATTTCTTTACCTCGGCGATAACTTGTTGTTCTATTTCAAGGCGCATTCTCCTGGGAGCTTGTTTTATTAGGGTTATACTCTTGTCCACCCCAAGTTTATGGATTGCAACCTTTGTGGACAGTCCCGACATTTCATAGTAGCTTCATGCGAAGCATTCTTTGAATTTTGTTAATAGTTTGATCAATTCTGCAAATTTTTTGTCATTAAGTAGAGAACTTATAAATGTAGGTCGGGGTTGTTCTTCAATCCCGAGGTTAATCTCTTTTAATTCATCAATAGTAGATTAATTTCTTCCTCAAATTCTGAGGGTGAATCTTCTATTGGTTGGTCAGTAGAGTTATCATTTATGTCAAGGCAATCCTCTTCTGACTCACTAGTAACAACCATGAAAAATTCAAAATATTGACGGGTCCGACTGTACCAAATCCGAGACCCTCTTTTGAATTTGGAGTTTGACTTTTATCATTCCATAGTTTTTCAAAAAGTTGAAATTTATCTTTTGGCATTTGTTTTGATAAATGTCCCTGTTGAATTAACTTTTGAACAAAAGGTGAGAAGTAACCAAAAGGCAATTCAATTAATTCATTAGAATCAACATCCAAATTTACATGTTTTTCAAGCTCACGAGAGGTAGAAACACGGTAAAATTTGATCGGCTTTGAACCAACACTACAAACTTCCTTGACCTCTAAACTCTCGACCTTTTGAGAGAGAATCAGAGTGAGGGTCATAGCATTCACATAGTGGTTTATCCGATCATACATTATTTTATATTCATTCTTTTCTATATCTTCTAGAGATATCTTGTACTGAGGTCTTTTCCATCTTGTCATCATTATTTCATCTTCAGAACTGTCTTCATCACCAATGTTGATAGTTGGCCTAGTTCGTTCAACGATTAAATTGATCCTTCTTCGTCCACGTCCCCGGCCTCTACCTCGGGTGAGCGAACTAAAAGAACTTTCACCAACTCGTTGTAAAGAGTGGTGGAAGATTGCTGAAGCGGAGTTGAATGACCTCCTTTTTGTGATTCTTATGAATCTTCATCTTTGTTTGTGATAACTTCACAAGAGAAGATAGTTTTCATTGGTGGCCCATAGTAAGCAGCATCTTCATGGATACCAACTTCATGCACTGAAAATGGTTGTAGGTCTCCTTTGATGCAATTTTCTTGACCATCTTTGCGGTATTTGATGCACTAGTGTAGAGATGATGGAACCATATTGTGCTCATGAATCCATGGTCGAACTAATAGAGTGTTAAAAGAGGTCTCGACGTCGATGATACTAAACTTAGCGGTTGTCACGAGTTCTCCAACCTTCATAAGTAATGTAATTGATCCAAGGGCTCTTTCTCCCTTTTGGCTGAATCCTCTTAACATCATCTTATTGGTCGTAAGCTCTTGAGCTTCAATATAGAAATGACAGATACCAAGAGCTCTTAACATCATCTTATCAAGTTAAGAGATGCTCTAGGATCCACTAAAACTCTGGATAACACAAATATGCCGATGTTGACGGAGATATAAAGTGGACGGTTGTGGTCGGCGGTACCGAGAAACAAGTCTTCATCTATGAAGGTTACCCCTGACTGTTCTTTCAACGAGAAAAATTCATCCGAGGATTTGCTTGCTAACTGAGCTAAGCAAATTTTTGGGTCAAGCAAAGCTATAACTAGAGACTCTCTCATCTCCTTTGATTGGACCAGAGCATCATAGATGCTTAATCGGGCTAACAACTTCCTAAGATGACCTAGCACATTGTAGTCTACTTTGTATGATCCTCTAATTTTATCTTGATCATGTGGTTCTCCCCTAGTGGAGGTGGAGGTATCTCTTCTCGAGTCATTAGCTTTTTTTCTTTTGTCTGTTGGAGCTATTCTTGGTGGTAACACTTTTCCGCTTCTTAAGTTAACTTCCGTGATTTCTTCTTCTTGAGATATCATTATTGAATCTTTTGGTGTCTTTTTCTCTTCATCGGAAAGATCTAAGTTGATGGCAAGTGGTATACCATGATGCTCGAGAATGGGCTCCTCATTATCGATGCTGCTGTCAGCGGTATTATTGATGTCTTCTTTGGGCTTGACAACGAGTTCATCGGACTCGAGTATGATTTGAGAATCATTTTGGAGATTGAGATCAAAGCTAGATCGGTCACAATCAGTTACATTATCACCAGAAATAGTTAAAATGTAGCCAAAATCACAATCATTATATTCATAAGACCCCGGAGGGATGAAAATATAATCATACAAAGTCAAGGGTTCGAGGATTTTCTTCCCCAAGACATCCAATCTAATAGAGGCAGCCCCTATCCTACCCCTCGTGCTATCAATATTTGTAGAGAGGCTTTTCTTCTTCTTCTTTGTCCTTGACGATGATGGATCTCCTGATGAAACCTTCATCTTGAGCTTGGTATGCTGCTGACTCTGAATGGAGGCTTGTTTTGATGCAGACTGGATCTTGTTCAGTATCTTCTTGGATGATCTGCTCCATACTTCATCCCATCATTCTTTGGCATTTGTAGAAGCTTGTTTCAATGAATCCTGTATTTGATTAAGGATCCTCTTGAGTTCATCCCAAGTTGTACTCCATCCATTTGTTCCAGTATACAGATCAATTGGGGAGATTGGCTCAGCCGATATCATGTTTATGGAACCTTTTTCAGGTTCTTTTAAATATTCTTTTGGGATTGTTATGTTCTCTTCTCTAAGGTTCCTCTCAAGCCAGTCTTTAAAGACTCTATTGTGTGCCCGAGCAACCGGTTGTATGGGCAATAATTTGGCTCATTCTTCTTATCCACCTCTTCGGGCTTCTTCGAATCTGGTAGTATGAATTCTGGCTTCTTCATCAGACTTCTGAATATTTTTGGTATAGCTTCATCTTTGAAAGAATAGACCATTTTACGTCGTTCTGACAGGGACACTTTCTTATCCCCTGCTCGAGGTGATCCTTCTTGAGGCGGTCGCTGGTTGGATTGACTACTCTATTTCTAAGAGTACTGTGATGAAGACCGGCAATGCTCTTCTGCATATATCTTTGTCAGCTGTTTTCCTTTGTCGACGATCGCTATTACTCCTGATTTCTTTTCAAACACTCTGGTCACCTTAGCATTTTCATTTGGCTCCATGTGCTTTATTTCTTCTTGAAGACTGCTAGCTTTACTGAGTAGATTCTCAAAGGATTTGATGTTGATTCCCTTAAGCATGAAAGCTACTAGCCCATGAATGCTCTTGAGTAGAATTTCGATTGCATAATGTTCTTGTAGCTGAGGTTCACATTTCATGCTAAGGTTTCTCCACCTCAGAATATAGTCTACCAAAGTTTCGTCAGACTTTTGCTTTTCCATCATGAGCTCTCCAATAGACACATGATGTTGTGCCCCAACAAATCTTTTCACAAACAGTTGTTCCAATTTAGAAAACATTTTAATTGACCTGTTGGGCAAGTCAGCGTACCGGTCGAAAGCAATTCCTGACAAGCTGCTGACGAATTGCTGGTAGAGTAGAGCTTCATTATTTCTCGTGTTGTCATAGTTGGCTTGAAAATGCGCTATATGTTGTCTGGGATTTCTAGTACCATCGAATATCTTGAATTTTGGGGCCACAAAACCCTTAGGGAAAGGCACGGCATCGAACTCCTCTGGGTAAGGTCTACCCTTCAAAATTAATGCACCGCCCTTAGATTGGGCTAAGGCGTCACACACTTGTTCAACCATTTTCATGAACTCCTTTTCTGGCATGGCGCATGATGGAGAATCTTTCTTCAGTTGCTCATCTTTTCTTGCTGAAGTAGCCTCTTTTCTTTCATCTATAATGTGTATGATTTCTGGCTGATTAATCTCTAGAGAAGCCAATTGCGGTGCTTGTGATTGCCCCTGAATGGTGGCCATGGCGGTCATAGCTGCAGTCATCTCCTCTATTCTTTTCTCCAGTAGACTAACTTGCTCATCCCTCAGGAGAATAACCATACTGACAATGACTTTTTATATGCCTAAAAATACAATAATTTGACACCACTACTAGAAGATTTAAACCCTCGGCAATGACGTCAAAAACTTGATGCAACTTTTAATATGCAAGAATTTATGAACCAAAATTTATATATTTATAATGATTTTGTAAAGTCACAATTTTAAATGCAAGTATACGTATCGCTCAAGTAATATAAGGCTCTAATGGAGTCCCGTTTATCGATCCCACAGAGAAGGTAGGTAAGAGGTCTTTAGCCAAATTCTAATCTACTACAATTAGTCCTTAGTTTGGAATGTCGATTAAAATGATGTTTTATCTAGCACTCCTAAATGCAAGTGTTAAATGTAAAGATAGTAACTATAATTAAATGTAAATATTAATTCTAAAGATAACCCTTTTTGGGTGAATTGGTTTGGAGAATTTTGAGATATTAAAAACTACTATTCTTATACAATGAATTGGATAATGTAAAGAAATGAGATGCATTAAATATTGTATGTGCCAAATTGGAGCAATCCTATTCTTTACCCTTTAGTCCAAGCATAAAGAACATTGACTAATCCTATGCTTGTTTACCGAATCCGTGGCTAGGCTGGGAGGATACCAGCTCTCACTTCGGAGCTCCCATGTTCCCCTCACCTGAGGGCTAACATCTCCGCTTCAGTACTCAAACAATATGACCAAATTGTGGATTTTATTCTGTCACCCTAAAATCTCTAATTCTTCGTGCATCAAAGTATATTTTCCTATTTATTTACATTCAACTCTCATGAACTTAACCATCAATGGAATCTGAATGTGATTCTACTTTGTTGAGAATTACACAGCCCTCTTGGGTCTTAATGCATTTACAATAAATTTTAACACTACAATAGACCTTTATTGTAATGTAAATAAAGTGCAAGTAAAAATCATCACATTGATAATTAAAGCTGCTTCTAACATGCATCACAAAATCCTAAACATGAATTCTACTTATTACGAAAGAAAAGTAAAGTGAAAAAAACGGCATAATCTTCTCATGCCATTATTTCCAAACAAGAAGAGAGAGTAAGAGAAGCCCATCACAAAGCACGAAGAAAACACAACGGAAACTTCATTTAATCAAAACAAATCCACTAGATAAGTGTTTACAAAACCATAAGATAATGAAGAACACAATACTTAGCTTTTTCCCTTGAAAGAAAGAAGAAAATCTCTCCCACAAAGTCTCCCGTCGATCCATGCAATGCTAGAACATCTCCTTACAAATTCTCTTAAAATCCCCTCTCCAATCTCTCTAAAAGGGTAGAAATCTACATTTCTACTCCTATTCTAAGAAACCTAAAGTTTCTCCACACTTTTCCTAACATTCCTCTCATAAAAATTCTTCTTTCTCTAACCTAAATTCGTTCTTTTAAAGTGTAGGGACGAAGTATGAAGATTTGCCACAAGAATCCTTTCAAAAAGCGTCCAAATTCATTAAATTTCGGCCCATAATCGCCAAAAGTCGGTCCATAGTAGTCTCGGATGCCGTCGGCGGGCTCGAGGGTGCTGTTGGCGAGCTTTCCTGTCTTTTTTTGGTCTTCTCGGGTAAATCTTGCCGTTGGCGCCGTTTTGGCGCCGTTGCCGGGCATACTGCGCAGCTCCACCGTTTCGATCCGTTTGGCTCCGTTTTAGCTCTGTTTTGCCCCATTTCAGTTGTGTTGTGTTCTTAACCGATTGCCCTACAAAATAAGCATAAAAATAACCTTCTTGTAAATTATAATCTCATTCAAAAATATGCAAGAAGTGTAAAAGAGATTAAACATCGAAAGACTTATCGAAAGGTGACAGAGCAAAATTTCATTTCTTGCTCGTTTTTGCTCGAAATTGCACCGTTTTTATTTCTTTTTTATCCAAAGATCAAAATTCATCATACCTGCAACAAAACATCAAAAATACCCTTCTTTAAAGTGCAATATCATCAAAATCAGTGTAAAATAGGTATGAAAATCTTAACATATTTTCCTTTGGTCAAAATCCCTCAAACTTAACTATTACTTGTCCTTAAGTAATTTTAGTACTACATAAAAGTTATGATCTATTGTAGTAAAGTTTTAATTCAGAAATAGTATAAGTTTGATTTAAGTAAATACCATAGTGAGATTTTCAGAAAAAATTCAAGTAATTAAATTAACTCTGTAGGTACAAGATTATCTAGTCATCAAGTTTAAGAGTTCTAGTTTTCTATTCATTTCAAGAATGACAATATATTGTAATATCAGGTCACTTGGAATATTCAAATGATAGGAACTTCATGAGAACACTACTATTAAAAGATTCTAATCCATAAATATAAGTTTAGGAATGTATTTAGGTGTTCCCTTTAGGTAGGTCCAGTGAAGCCAATTTTTTATTAGGCGTCTTGTCAAGCTTCTCCTCACTTTTATATATATAAATTTTTTATTTTCTTTTCTCTTTTTCATTTGGATTGCTTTCAATCCTATATATTTTTCTTTTCTTTTTGGGGATTGTTGTCAATCCTTTCTTTTTCCTTTTCAAGTGAGGATTGCTATATCTGGATAGCCTTTAATGATTTGAACATCACCTTTCTTTCCCTAAATTTGAAGCTCAAAGGATTCCTTTACCTTATAAATATTTCATAGCTTTTACATCATTGATCCCCAATCTTTTTCTTCTCAAATAAATTTTCAAGATTCTTAGTACTTCAAAATATAGTTTCCTTTACTTTAGATAGTTAACTATAGTCTTATTCTCTTATACTAAATATCTTAATCTACAAAATTACTTTTCATTACAAAAATATTCCTTTAAATCTAGCGTAATATTTAAATATCTAAAAAATATAGTTCTCTGAATTAAATTCACTACATAAAATCATATTAATAATTTTTGAAAATATTTAAATTGAGAACATCTAATAGTTAATCTTTTTCTTCCCTCCCCCAAACTTAAATTTTTCAATATGAAATGATACAGTTGGAAAGAAAATTTCTAAATATAAATCATACCTCAGTATTTTAGGCATTTTCATCATGCTGAAATTTTTGCAGTCCTTCTCAAAATTTCTACTTCACCTGGTCTGTAACATTAGGAATTTTCTATACATATAAATCATTAGAGAATTTGTTGGGTAAGGAAATTATGAAATACGTACAAATCTAACTAGCATAATATGTATCAGCATTGAAATATAAAAATGTTCTTCAATTCTTATAAATTGTAACACAAAGACAAACACAAACACAAACACACAAGATAAATGAGGTCAATTCTTCCTCCATCTCATCACATCCCACTAGCTTACTTCCAATTTCTAACGAAATCACTACACAAATATATTGGGTGCTTATAAATGATTTTATAGATTCTAATCCCAAAGATGAGATTATCCCTGATATATTGGTTCTCGAGCACCAACACCAGACATCACCATATCCCAATAATTAAGCAACTCTAGCAGTTATAAGGATAGTGTAAGATCATCCACAAGTTACTCATCTAATAGGTTTGCGACTTCTATAAAATGAAAATAAAGTCCGAGAAAAGAAGTAACAAATATGAGATCGAACTATCGCTGTTAAAATTCATAATGTCTCTTATAAAACTCAAGTTCGGGTGAAACCCGAGTTGTAGTGGACTCGTCAATCCAACTACTACAAGAGAACATACAAGTCTAACCATAATAAGAATTTAAGGAATCATCTCCCTTATGACACACAAAAAGTAAATCAAACCACTTACAATCCAAACATCTACCAAACATCAAGTAAATTGATCAATCCATACTAAAGCAATCACAATACAACACTAACAATCATGGCTCTTAAGCATACTAAATGAAACCACACAGATAACTATGCGTTGCCTCCCATAAAGCGCTTGATTTAACGTCGCTAGCCTGACAAATAATTCCACCTGGATCAAAATTCCAATTAAGTAATCCTTGATCAATAGCCCAATTTTTTCCAGATCAGGGATTCCTACAAAGTCCTCGAATTTAAATTTTTCTTTCAGCTCTTCCTTTTCATATTGATTCATATCCTTGTTCCTCATATTTCTTTCTAGATCCAATTTTCTTCTAGTAATTTTCTCACTTGCCATATTTATATCATCCTTGAAATTTATAAGAAATAGATCTTTATATGATAATTCAAGATCTCCCAAATTTTGGATCATATTCTCTCTAGATAATTCAGATTCTAGATCAAATTCTTTTATGTTACTCTTCTTTTTCAAGTTATCTTCAAATTCTTCCTCTCGATACTAAGTAATTGGTGGAGGAGGTCATTCTATATCTATCTTAGTTGAGGAAATAAGTTTTTTCTGATTCCATAAGAATTTCTTCCATTGGTCTTTCAATATCCTTATCCTCTTTTATCAAGTCAAAGTTTTTTTGACATATATCCTTAAATTCTCTTCCAAGTATCAGTTCAATAATTTTAAATTGCTCATAATTCATTTCCTTAGGATTTATCTCAGATTCACTAGGTAAAGTATCTTGGGGGTAACTGTTAATTGCATTAATAATCTGCCTCAACATCAGAATCTCATTCATTTTGTTCGTATACCACGGAATATGTCATTCAGTGACTTTGAATAACTCTTTCATAGGATATATTTTACTGATTTGATCATTCAATTCAGGTTCATCTTGTGATTGAGTCGAATATGAAGATATAGAGACTGGTGGTGTTTATAAATTCACCAAATAGATAGGCTTTAAAATTGTATGAGGTAAATTCATTTTAAGGTCATGAGATTTTTCAACAGATGGAATTAAAAGTTACTATTTTTGGTAACATCCATCATTTCACACCTCTCATGAACATACATACAGCCTTCTTTAAACAATATTTTAGACTCATCATGAAAGCCCATTTCGATCTCATCTGTTAACTTACTCTCAAAACTTTTCTAAAAATAGTTTATACTTAGATAATCAATTTCATCCATCTGAAAACAATCATCATCATTTATCTCAGCTGGATATTTCATAGCCTTTAAAACATCAAAAGTTGTTTCATGGTCATTAATATTCATAGTTAACTTTCCTTTTTGCACATCTATCATAGCTTGTCTAGTAATAAGAAAAGGTCTACCCAAAATAATGGGAATATCTTTATCTTCCTCCATATCTAATACAATAAAGTCCATAGGAAAGATAAATTTATCCACTTTAACAAGCACATCTTCTATAATCTCTTTTGGATAAATGATAGATCGATCAGTTAACTGAATAATTATAGTAGTGGGAGAAATATCGGCTAAACCTAACCTTTTAAATATAGATAGAGGCATCACATTAATGCTAGATCCTAAATCAAATAAAGCATTTCCACATAATCTTTTTCTAATTACACCACGAATTGTAAAGCTACGATGATCTTTAAGTTTCCATGGAAAATTTTTCTGAAGTATAGCACTGCACTCCTCACTTAGTGTAACTGTCTCGTAATCCTCAAATTTCCTTTTCTTATTTAATATCTCCTGCATAAATTTTGCATAACTTGGCATCTGTTTCAAAGCTTCAGCAAAAGGAATATTTATCGTTAACTTCTTAAGTACGTCCATGAATTTTGAAAAATTTTTATCCAACTCATGATGTCTAAGTTTTTGAGGAAATGGAGGTGGTGGTCTTTCCAAGCTGATTTTAGTTGAAGATATTAATTTTTTCAGATCCTTAGAAACATGTTCTTCAAGTCTTTTAGTTTCCTTTATTTCTCTCACAGCATTTTTTTCTTTTCTAACAACATCCTTTATCTCTCTTCCACTTTTTAATTGGACAGCTTCTACTTGTTCATTAGTGTTCTCTTTAGGGTTGATCTCAATGTTGCTAGGAAGTGTTCCTTGGGGTCTATTGCTAAGTGAATTAGCAATTTTTCCTAGTTGATTCTCTATGTTTCTAATCGCAGCATTCTGACTTGGCAACTGGTTTCCCATTTGCAATACCACTTCTTCCATAGACATCTTCTTATTCTCAAATTGTTGACCATTGTTAGAGTTCGGTGGATATGAAGGTCTATAGTTTGTGTTCGCCTGATTATTCTAACTTCCATTAGGATTTGCATGATTACTTTCCCATTTTTGGTTTCCACCATCAGTAGTATGATTCCAGTTAAAATTAGGATGGTTCTCCCAACCTAGGTTGTAAAAGTTAGAGTACGGGTTGTTTATGGTATTTAAAGCATCATATGATAAGTTAGAATCAATCATATGCCCTAATAAACTTTCCTCACTTACTAGAGTGAGTTGAGGCTGGTTCATTACAAATTGGTCCAACTTCCTTGATATTGCGACAACTTGAGATGCAAGAATTGTAATCATACCTGAATCATGAACACTGGCTACTTTTTTAGGATTTACCCTTGTAGAGGGCCATTGAAATTCGTTTGCAGCCATATTTTCAATTAACACATACGCTTCATCAAAAAGTTTTAACATTAATGATCCACCAGCAGCAGCATCTATTATAAACCTAAGGGGTTCTACTAAATCATTATAAAAAGTTTGAATGATTAACCAATCAGGCAGAGCATGATGTGGACACTTTCTTAGGAGTTCTTTTAATCTTTCCCAGACTTCGTATATTGATTCCCCTTCATACTGACAAAATGAGATAATATCTTTTCTAAGTTTAGTAGTCCTTGAAGGTGGAAAATACTTAGTTAGGAATNGATTCCCCTTCATACTGACAAAATGAGATAATATCTTTTCTAAGTTTAGTAGTCCTTGAAGGTGGAAAATACTTAGTTAGGAATTTCTGAGTTAAGTCCTCCCAATTTTTAATAAAGCCAGGTGCTAATGAGTACAACCACATTTTAGCCTTATCCCTTAGTGAGAAAGGAAAAATCCTTAGTCTAATTGCATCGTCTGACATACCGTTATAACGAAATATAGCACAAAATTCTATAAAATTTGATAAGTATATATAGGGATCCTCCAAAGGAGTTCCCCCAAACTGATTGTTTTGCACCAGTTGGATAATCTCAGGATTTATTTCAAACGAGTCAGCTTCTACGTAGGGTTTTGTATACTTGAGTGAATTTGATCTGTCGTAGGATTTAGGTAATCCCTCAATGAAGTATGATGATTTTCCAAGTTATTATTTTGAAAGTTTTCCATTTTCATTTCTAGTTTTTTGAGTCCTCTTTGAATTTTTATTTTTTTCTTTTTTTCAAACTCGGGATCATAAGGCACAAGTCCTGCAGTTCCTTTGTTTAGCATATGCAACACAACAAACAATACATTAACAATTAAACAAATAACATATGAAATATATTCAACACAACAAAACATTTTCACGAACACCTTATTTTTCACAAAAACAATTTTTTTAAACACTTTTTCATATAAAAATACTTTTCGCACAAAATAGTTTTTACGACACTACAGTTTTCCAAGTCTAAGCCTAATTACTTCAACTAAAATTCTCCTAAAGTTCTTACCGAACCTTCCCGGCAAGGGCGCAAAAAACTTGACAACGACTTTTTATATACCTAAAAATAAAAGAATTTGACACCACTATTAGAAGATTTAAACCCTCGACAATGACGTCAAAAACTTGATGTAACTTTTAATATGCAAGAATTTATGAACCCAAATTTATATATTTACAATGGTTTTGAAAAGTCATAATTTTAAATGCAAGTATATGTATCGCTCAAGTAATACAAAGCTCTAATGGAGTCCCGTTTATCGATCCCACAGGGAAGGTACGTAAGAGGTCTTTAGTCAAATCCTAGTCTACTACAATTAGTCCTTAGTTTGGAATGTCGATTAAAATGATGTTTTATCTAGCAACTACTCCTAAATGCAAGTGTTAAATGTAAAGATAGTAACTATAACTAAATGTAAATATTAATTCTAAAGATAACTTTTTTTGGATGAATTGGTTTGAAGAATTTTGAGATATTAAAAACTATTATTCTTATGTAATGTTTGGATAATGTAAAGGAATGAGATGCATTAAATATTGTATGTGTCAAATAGGAGCAATTATATTCTTTACCCTTTGGTCCAGGCATAAAGAACATTGACTAATCATATGCTTGTTTACTAAATCTGTGGCTAGGCTGGGAGGATACCGGCTCTCACTTCGGAGCTCCCAGGTTCCCCTCACCTGAGGGCTAACATCTCCGCTTCTGTACTCAAACAATAGGACCGAATTGGAGAATTTTAGTCTGTCACCCTAAAATCTCCAATTCTACGCCCATCAAAGTATATTTTCCTATTTATTTGCATTCAACTCCCATGAACTTAACCATCCATGGAATCTGAATGTGTAACTACTTTGTTGAGAATTACACAGCCCTCTCGGGTCTTAATGCAATTACAACGAATTTTAACACTACAATAGGCCTTTATTGTAATGTAAATAAAGTGCAAGTAAAAACATCACATTGATAATTAAATTCACTTCTAACATGCATCACAAAATCCTAAACATGAATTCTACTTATTACAAAAGAAAAGTAAAGTGAAAACAACGACATAATCTTCTCATGCCATTATTTCCAAACAAGAAGAGAAAGTAAAAGAAGCTCATCACAAAACATGAAGAGAACACAACGAAAACTTCATTTAACCAAAACAAATCCACTAGATAAGTGTTTACAAAACCATAAAATAATGAATAACACGATACTTAGCTTTTTCCCTAGAAAGAAAGAAGAAAATATTTTCCACAAAGTCTCCCGCCGATCCATGCAATGCTAGAACATCTCCTTACAAATTCTCTCAAAATCCCCTCTCCAATCTCTCCAAAAGGGTAGAAATCTACATTTCTACTCCTATTCTAAGAAACCTAAATTTTCTCCACACTTTTCCTAACATTCCTCTCATACAAATCCTTCTTTTTCTAACATAAATTCGTTCTTTTAAAGTGTAGGGATGAAGTATAAAGAGTCTCCACAAGAATCCTTTCAAAAAATGTCCAAATACGTTGAATTTCGGCCCAAAACCGCCAAAAGTTGATTCATAGTCGTCCCGGGCACCGTCGGCATGCTCGAGGGCGCTGTCAGCGAGCTTTTCTGTCATTTTTTGGTCTTCTTAGGTAAATCTCATTGTTGGCGCCATTTTGTCGCCGTCGGCGGACAGACTGCGCAGCTCCAACGTTTTGCTCCGTTTAGATCTGTTTTAATTGCGTTGTGTTCCTAACAGATAGCCCTACAAAATAAACATGAAAAACCTTCTTTTAAAGTGTAATCTCATTCAAAAATATGCAAGAAGTGTAAAAGAGATTAAGCATCGAAAAACTTATCAAAAGGTGACAGGGCAAAATTTCATTTCTTGCTCTTTTTTGCTCCAAATTGCACCGTTTTTGTCTCTTTTTGCTCCAATGACCATAATTCATCATACCTACAACAAAACATAAAAAATACCCTTCTTTAAAGTGCAATATCATCAAAATTAGTGTAAAATATGTATGAAAATCTCAACATATTTTCCTTTGGTCACCTTTGCAGCTCATCTATGGCGTTCTCTTCGGTGTGAGGTTGAGCCTCGCGCTCAGATGTGGTGGCTCTAGTTTCTATTACATGGACATCCATGAAATTCTCCTCCAATTAATCATTGTAATCAAAATTTTCATTGTCGCTATCGACGGAAACTCTGTATTCTTGAGCTAACTCAGAAATCTCGATTCTAAGTTTCTCAACTTTCTCTTAAGTTATTGATTCCTTGATCGTTTTAATATCTGGAGGACCCTGATGGACATCCTCAACTTGTTCCTCCATCTCGCTGGCTATTATCGCGACAATTTCAGATATCTCAGATCCTGGTTTCATTTCCTGTTTTACAGGCTCACTCGATTGTATCAGTGCAGCGATCTTGGGTATCCACACCTTTTCCTTTTTTGACAATGATGTCTCAGGATGAAGCGTCATAGTAGAAACATCAGTATGTCGAGGGAAAGTATGCTCTCCATGGTGTAGATTGGCTACAGTGTCAGGTAAGCGTCTCGTCTTTGCCTTTGAGATTGTAGAAATATCTCCACAACGGGTGATGGGTAAGATCTTTGGACCCAGTCTCGACTTAGCCGGTCGACGACCAGCGGTCTTGGTGGCAGTATAATCAATAGTAATCACTGCTGTATCAACTCTATTCCCTAAACAGAACCAGACATGGATGCAAGTAGGTGGCACTCCAGTTGTTCTTTGAGACTGTCTGATGGACTAGACATCCTTTAAAATTTCCTTCTTCATGCGAAGGGAAATTACATCTCCTACTCATTTAAGTAACTTGTTAATTGAACATCCTTCTTTGGTAGCAAGCTTTCCAAAAACTGCACTAACTCGAGTGATAGGAGTGAACTTCTTTCTCTCCTCACCGTGTCCATTGAGTGACGGTAATGCGGTAGCGATCCTTTGGATACTCTCATATCCCTTGGTATCTGTCAGAGGATGGAATCTACTCCCTCGTAGGAGTGGATAAATTTTCGGTAATACTTTTTCAACTTGATGAGGTTCCTCCTCAATGGGTGTCTCCTTGGGATTCTAGGCTTTAATGGCCCTCTGAACTTTTCTGTTCTGGTTCCTCCTTTGGGTTTGGGTCAGCGGTACAATCCTTGAACTTGATCCAACCTTAAATACGGGTGGTGGGATAGTTAATCCCTCAGTCGGATCCTCAATAATCATCACTTATTCCCCCTTAACAGTATTGAGGCTAACAGGTTTGGTGGGTGCCGCGACGGCAGTAGTTTTAGATCTTAAAGGCAATTCAGAATGAATTTTGCAGATGACTTCTGTATTTCTGGAGCTGTGATCTTCATTACTATAAACAGGGCTTTCCTGAGGATGACCTCGAGATCTTCAAACCCGGCTCCAAATTTGATGGTAGGAGCGAGGTTACAGGCTTCATGGATGGTTGGCAAGTTGTAGGAGAAGGTTAGCATTGGGTAGGCCATTGCAACAGGCTTGAAAATAGAAAGTTTCAGGGTTAGCTAAATGGCCAAAAAACCTCGTGATTTTTAGTGTAAGAACTGAAAATAGAGGTTTATCTGTAGACCGGGTGGGTCTTAATTTATGGGTATTTTAAAATCTTGTTTAAGAAAAAAAATGCAAATTTTAATTAATAAAATTTTAAAGTGCGCGCAGCACAACACGATTTGGTTTAATTTGCAGAATAGAAAATCAAATTTGAAAGGGGAATGTGAAGTATTTTAGGACCCAGTGCGGGACCTATTTAGTGGCAGAAAATGCCTAGGTGGAACTAGCCCACCGACACACCTATTGGGGGTTCGACCCCACATGAAAATTCAAAGAGTCCTTAATATTTTTTTGAACCCCTTTGTTCAAGGATGGCTGAACAGCTAGTCCTGAAGTCCAAGGAGATGGTTGTACCTTCCAAAGGCAAAAATGGGTAAAATATGTCAACGGAAGAAGGGTAACTTGGTCCAAGAGGGACATGGATACATTACTGATGTGTGAAGATAATATTTCTTGATTTGTATGGAAAGAAAATCTTGTCCCCAGCGGAATCGCCAGAAGCTGTCGGCGATATTTTGTGTTGAAGGAGTTGCCCGTAAGAAGCTGTCGGTCACCAGAATCAAAATCTCATCGTTTGCTTCGAAAGGACGTTTTAATTTACATATTTATTTAGTTTTAGAAAAATATGAAATCAAACTGACCCCATATTTTTCATAGTTTAAATGAAAGAGCATTGTACCTCAAATTGTATCTATCCCGAAGGATAAACACAAGACTTGAGGATGAGGCTCGATCAAATAAACTAAGGAATATATAACATTCATTTGGTCTGTGAAACCTTTATATTTGCTGACAAGTTCCCCCGTTTAATATAAAGAATTAAATAGGGTTTATATTAAGTTGGGTTCGTACATGCTTCCTATAAGGGCAAACCCATATAATTAATTACATCTTAAATGACCAAAGTCACCTAAGAAGACTCTCGATAAAAATCAGGAAGTATTATCTTCAAGGAATTTCAAATGGTATGACTCTTCAATGAGATCAGACGTAGAGATGTGAAAGGGGATTGATTTAAATTTGGAACATTTTGTTGTAGATTCCAAAGGAGGAAGAACTAGGGGATGTCATGGATCCAGAGGAGAACCTCGGTGACTTCTCAAATTATCCTAATGTTTAGCTTCGGTTTTGAGGAGAAGAATTTAAGTGTTTCATTCTGCCAATTTTATTAGTTATGGCTTACATTCGTGTGAAACGATCACACAAATAGCCTGGAAGATGTGGGAATTTAGGCCGTGACAGACGATAACCTCGGAATCCTAAGACGAGTTAGGGCTTATATTGTATAGCAGAGTTATACAAAGGCCTAAAGATAAGGTGAGGATTTACGTTGCATAAGCAAGCAACCTCGAAGTCCTATGGCTTTGTTCTTTAAGTCTAAGAAAGAAAGATTGGTTTAGCTGGTGAAGACAGGTTTTGCTGTTGAAGATGACCGTGCTGCCCACCATGCTAGCTCCAAGCTCCTTACCGCAACGAGTTTGAGTTTTCTAGTGTGTCAAGTTATAATGTCAAATCAGGTGGCCCTATGGTTTAAGTTCTTTAAATTGTATAGGGGCATATATAAGTTGATTAGAGCGACACCGGTTAGGATCCTACTGTTCCCTCATTCTGACATCATTATTTTCTATTGGATTCACTTAGTCCAAATGAACTTACTAAACTCAACTTATTGAGCTCCATAATTTCATTTAGACTGTGGGAAGTCTCGTTAGCAACCGTAGGTTACCTCCTCCGAGGGATTCCCGATCATCTGATAGAGACGTCTTAATTTAGTTGTAATTGTAGTTTTTGTGTAATG
>NEWO01001963.1:34896-52061 GCA_003013225.1 Phalaenopsis aphrodite
GAATAGAAATGCTCCTATTTGACACAATATAAATTGAACTAATTTAATTTATCCATTCATTATAATTTCTTGACAAGGAGAAGGATGCTTTCTTATATATTGAATATCACAAATTAAACCCTAATTTTTATCTTTAGTTATTTATTAGTTATCCAAATTATCTACTTATTTTAATTGCCTATTAGTGACAGATAAGCAAATTGAACGTCGTCGTTGTAGTTGAAGTATTACTTTTTATTAAGTCTTAGTCCGAGTATTCTATTTTTACCTGTGGGATCGATAACTAGGACTCCATTAAATTCCTATATTACTTGAGCGATACGTATACTTGCGTTGACAAATTCGACTTCGACATTATTGAATATTATACCTATACATCTTTATTAAATCAAACACATATATATAGAGTCATAGTCAAGATTTTTGACACCGTTGCTGGAATTTAAATCTTCTAGTAGCGTCATCAAATTCTTGTAATTATCGATTTACAAAAAGAAAAAGGTTGGCCAGCTGCTAACAACTTTCAATGGCCCTTTGAATAGGTAAATCCAAAGAGAGTAGTTAGTGTTCATGATACTGATGCAATGTCCATATTGGCTTCTCAAATTGTTATAATATTAAATAAATTAGATCAATTAAGAATGATATTATCTCAAGGGCCTCTTGTGGTTGATGAAAGTCTATTAGGACAAATGATGGATTCTCAATCATATGAGACTTTGAAAGCAATAGATAATTGACCGAATAACCCATATTTTAATTATTACAATCCTGGTTAGAAAAATCACTCTAATTTAAGTTGGAATAATAATAATCCTAATGGTGAAAATCTCCATTAAGGAAACAATCAAGCGAACCCTTTAGAAAATTTAAATAATCAGGGAAATACTAATTATCAACCTTATTATCCTCCTGTTTTAATAACAACACACAATCTAAGGAAAATAAGTTAGTGTTGCAAATAGGTAATCAGTTACAATGTCTAGAAATTGCAACAAAAAATATGGAGAATCAATTGGGACAAATTGCTACTGCAGTTTGCAATAGGCCTCAAGAAACTCTTCTGAGTAATATCGAGATAAATCCTAAAGATCAAAATAAAGAGCAAATTAAGGCTATTCAACTAAGAAGTGGAAGATAAGTAGAGACAAAAATTCAAATAAAGATTGAAGTTAGAAAGAAGGGGTGGAAATTGAAAAACTTGAAAAAGAAATTTCTCATGACTTAGAGTACCTTATTACACAAATGAAGATTAGAGTAGAAAAGCCACCACCTTCATTTCCTCAAAGATTGAGACAGCAAAGGCGAGATAAATAATTTTCAAAATTCTAGGAAATATTTAAGAAATTAACCAAAAATATTCCATTTGCTGAAGCCATTGAATAGATGCCAAGCTATGTAAAGTTTCTGAAGGATGCACTTAATAAAAAAAGGAAGTTTACAGATAATGAGACTGTTTCCCTTAGTAAGGAGTGTAGTGCTATAATTAAGGAAAAGTTTACTAAAAAATATAAAGATCCGAGTAGCTTCACTATTTCATGTGCTATAGGAGAGAGATTTTATAGAAAAGCTTTATGTGATTTGGGAGTCAATATTAACCTTATGACGCTATCTATTTTTAGAAGGTTATGTTTAGGAGAAATTTCCCCTACTACGGTGACCATTCAGTTAGTTGATCATTCAATCACCTATCCTAAGAGCGTTGTAGAAGATGTATTGGTAAAGATTGATAAATTTATCTTCCCGATGTATTTCATTATGTTAGATATGGAAAAAGATAAAGAAATTCTAATCATTTTAGGGAGACCTTTTCTTGCAATTGGAAGAGCTGTGATAGATGTACAAAAAGTTGAGTTAATCATGACAGTCAATAATCAAGAAGTTACATTAAATATAACAAAATAAATGAAATACCAAAAAAAAAAGAGATGAATTTCTCAGAATGGAAATTAGTGATCATTTAAGTAACGACTATTCCTTACATAATTTTGAAGAGAAAATTGGAGAAGAACATTTGAGGCATGATGATGAGGATCAAAGGCAAGAAAACACAATTGAAGAAAGTAACAAAGTTTTAAATTAAGTTCAGAAAAGATTTGAGTTGATTGACACTATGGAAAATAATAAGAATCTTATCCTTCAATAGAAACACCTCTTGAACTTGAGATGAAAATACTTCCTACAATTTAAAGTATGTTTTTAAGGAAATTTATCTACATTACTTATTATAGTATTTTTAGAGTTAACTTAATTATAGGAACAAAAATTGCTGGAAACTTTAAGAAAATATAAAAAAGTCTTTGAATGGTGTTGGCTATCTTTTTTTTTGAAAATAAGATTTTAAAATTTAAATTTAAAACTTTATATATATATATATATATATATATATATATATATATATATATATATATATATATATATATATATATATATATATATATATATATATATATATATATATATATATATATATATATATATATATATATATATATATATATATATATATATATATAATGTAATTTTAATTTTGTGAAAATGGTATCCCTTATTTTAAAAAAATGATGAGATCGAATAGATCTCATATATCTAATAGTTTAAATAGTTGAGCACAATATCATAAATGATATATCATCTCAGAGGATGAATGTATCACTTATTGGTAGGCTTAACAATCTAAACTTAAAATTTTATGACTCTATTTTGGTCTGCCAAATTTATAGCTGACAAATTCCTCAATCTAATACACATATTAGATAAGGTTTAGATTAATCTGGGTTCTTAAATTCCATATAGAAGCAAGCATCTATAGTAAATTACATCTTAGATTACCAAAATCACTTAAGAAAACTCTCGATAATGATCAGAGGTTTCTTCTTTAAGAATTCAACTTTCAAGTTTCCACGATTGTTCATAAGAAAAGTCAAATGAGATAGGTTCAACTAGGAACAGTTATTTCCAGAATTCAAAGAAGTGAAAAGTAGGAGATGTCGAAGATACTGAAGAAGATTCAGTAACATCTCAAACTAATCTACGGTTTGACTTTACGTCTTTGAAAGAGAAATTATTTGATGTTTCAGTCTTGCAAATTATTTAGATGTTCGGGACTTGCATCTACACGTCATATGCAAATAGTCTGAGAAAATTTGAGGATTTACGTCGTACAAAACGATGACCTTGGAATCTTAAAAAGTTTAGGAATTATATCGTACGATATAAAATCATAGAGTAAGTCCTAAGAGATAATGTGAGGATTTACGTCATACCAAACAAACAACATCGATGTCCTATAGGTATGTTATTTAAATTTATCGAGATTTTGCATAAGCTTATCCTTCCGCCTTTGGTAGTTGTTTCGATCGTTGTCCAGAGATGAATCGTCAACTGATCACGTCATCGTTTTGTTCTGAGAAGAGGGATAAAGAAAAAAAAACCATGCCTCCAACGGCCTATCTTAGGGGATTGCACAAACATACTAGAAAGGTAGTAACTAAAGCATGAATACTAGTAAATGTATACATTACAAGAAAGAACATAAAAAGATTCTATACTGTAAAAATGTGGTAAGAAAATGCATGGGACATGTAGCTAAGTATAGTAGAGTATAAAATAAAAAGAAATATGAAGAAAATAAAGTACGGAAATTAAATAAATAAAAGCGTACCTGATCAAATTCTGTTAAAGCTTCAAAACAAATTGCAATTGCATGATATAAATGGGTTAGGTAAACATTTGTAGAGTATAAAAGAAAAGTTAAATGATGAGCATATGAAAGTCTCAATATGGGATATTAGATTTCAATTTGGGGATAGGCTCAGACTAGACCTCCTTTCTCTTTATCTCGATCCCACGGGAAATTGATACATTGAGGTCAACCTATCAACATCAACTAGAGGCCACCAACGAATCACCCCTATAATCAGAAAATCATAGACCCTATCGTTTAGTGAATATGCGAGCGGAGTAGTATCTGAATTCCTCAAAGTATGGTGCACCTATACGTGAAATGTAGTTTCTGAACTCATCAAAGTGTAGTGTATGTGTATGTGAAATGTAGTATCTGAACTCATCAAAGTATAGTGAATGTGTATGTGAAATGTAGTATCTGAACTCATCAAAGTGTAGTGTATGAACTGCATAGTGTATGTGAGTGTAGTATCTATTGTGCAAGGCATAGTGTGTAGTGTTTGTTATATAATATCTAAAGTGTATTGTGTTATTCGTGATGTAGTGTATGAACTGCATAGTGTATGTGAGTGCAGTATCTATTTCTTGTGCAAGTGTAATATCTATGTAAAACCTGTAGTGTCTGTTCTTTCCTAAATGTGGTATCTGTGCAAAGATTTGTAGTATATGTTCTTTCCTAAGTGTGGTATCTGTGCAAAGATTTGTAGTATTTGTTCTTTCCTAAGTGTGGTATATGTGCAAAGATTTGTAGTATCTGTTCTTTCCTAAATACCATTTCTCAGGCACTTTGAAAGGGGATAGAGTCGTTGACTATTTAGGGGTGAAAGGGCATCACACTAATTGAATATTGATTTTATATTTCAGCTATAAACTAAGCTTTCAAATGGTTCTTTGCATCATCGCATGTTACCCCTCGTCTTGAAGTAATAGGCCACCTCAATATTTCAGATGCTCATCCAACAGGATTTTGTATATTCCATATCAAGAGAAATGAGAGAAGTATCTATTTAAGCATTTCTATAACATCCACCTTCTACCTTTAAGTTTGAACCTTAAATTTGTACATATGATCATTGTATGCTCTATCAACTTTCCAAAGATAAATGTGCTTATACCCTCATATTATCAAACTCAAACTCATGAAATTTTTGTAACCAGAAAGCCAATTCCAGTAATACTTTAAGGATTAAGTAAATATTCCTTCCAAGTTTCAACTTATGCATTCAAATAAAGCAACAAAATGAACAAGAATTACAATTCCAAAACAAGTATTTGAATCGAAAATATTCCTTTATTTCATGCATTTGAATGAAGCAGCAATGAGCATCAAAACCAAGCCCCAACTGTATATTTTTGAGTCATAAAAGTAGATTCCAGCAGGTATTTGAACAAGGGGAGATAAAGAAGGCATAAACTGAGGGCCACCACATGCATCTCCAATAATAAAAGTGGTTTTCAACATGTATTTAAACAAAGGGAAGCAAAGAGAGAAAAAATTGAGACACTAAACATCTATTCAAAGCACCAAATAACTCCAATATTTATTCAAATAAGAGCACCAATAACAAATCTAAAATATTAGAGCAGTTTTCAAAACCCGAAAATGATTTTTTCGATGTGTATTCAAATAAGATAACAAGGGGAGCAAAAACTACAATTCCAAACATATATTTCACAACATAAAAAAAACTTTTGGCAGATATTCACACAAGGAGAAGCAAAGAGAACCAAAACCAAATCTTAAAGCTATTTTCAAATCATAAAAATGATTTCCAGCAATTCTTGAACAAAGGGCAGCAAGGAGAATAGAACCGAGCCCCCAAATGACCAACCAAGTCATTAAAACTGCTCTCAAACATGTATTCAAACACGAAATAGCAAGGAGACCCAAAATGAGTTCCAAATGTATTTCTAGCAATATTCGAACACAGGGGGCAACAAGGAGAATCAAACCGAGCCCCAGATGACCATCCAAATCATTAAAATTGATCTCAAGCATTTTTTTGAACACGAAACAACAAGGAGAACCAAAATGAATTCCAAATGTATTTCCAGCAATATTCGAACAAAGGGGGCAGCAAGGAGAATCAAACCGAGCCCCAAATGTCCATCCAAGTTATTAAAATTGATCTTAAGCATGTAATTAAACACGAAACAACAAGGAGAACCAAAATGAGCTCCAAATGTATTTCCAGCAATCTTCAAACAAAGGGGGCAGTAAGGAGAATCAAACCGAGCCCCAAATGACCATCCAAGTTATTAAAATATTTCCAGTATTGAAGTTCAAATAAAGAGAGCTACAGAAAATATAGTTGAGACTTCAAGACTAAATGAACCCACAAATCTTCATTACGAAATGAAGAATCAATCGGGAAGTTTAAAAAACAAAACCTCCAAGATCAAACGAAATCAAATGCCCAACCCAGGAGCTCAACACAAAATTTCATGTGAATCAAATCGATCTAAGAATCTCCATGTTAAAGCAATGCATTGAGAAAATAGTAGTCAAAAGTATTCAAATATTTCTTAAGGTTTTTTTTATATGTCTTTCCAGCAAATTTCTAAGAATATTCTACATTATTTATAGCATTAATAGGTAAAGACAGCCATGATATAGATATTCACGAGGAAACTTGGTTTCTTCATCAAAGAGATGATCAAACTGAAATATCACTTCCATTTAATCTATCCATTTCATAATTCAGAAGAGATTATTGCATAGACAACTAATCTAAAGATTAAACAACATTATAGGAGTAAATGAAACCTGGCCTCAACTCCTTGTTAACACAAAAACGAGAAGAGTAAGAAAATCCTAAAACAAAAACTTCCAACAGAGAAAGAGCTCTCAACACTGTATTTCTCCAAAATCTCCAAAGAAGAATCGTAGCCCAATCTTCCTCATGAAATCGAAAAGAGAGCTGAATTTCATGCTAGCTCAAGAAAGGAGAGAGTGGAGGAGAAATTGCAAGTAAGAACGCTTCCAAGCAGAAAAAAATGCAGCACTATATTTCTTCCAAATTCCCAAGAAAAAAATTGCAACTAATCTTCCCCTCCCATGGGGTATTTATAGGTAGAGATGAGAGAATGGCTCACCGACGGTGAGCATCGCGACGGTGAGGAGAATCACCCACGAAGAGTAAGTAACCCAACAAAATTTGAAATAGGAAGGTTACCAGACTTGTTTAGGCGGGAAAATCCGTTACAACGGGCTACCGGCGACGAGAATTCAGTAAGGGAAGGGATGACCGATAGATTGGCAAGGAGACCTCATGGTCCGGCTAGAGCAAAGAACAGGGGTGTGATGAGAGGAAGCTAAGGCACGTACTTGAGGGAGAATTTAGATTCAGAATAATAAAAAAACTTTTTTTTTATTAAAAGAAAATTTTTTATTATTATTATTTTATTTTTTGGAAAGAAAACATCAAACTGTGCGCGACATCCCAACATAATTGGTGTCCCCTAGCTAAAATTGACCTCTCGGACTCAGTAACGTAGTCTATTTCATCATCTAGAATTTTTTGGACAAATTCATGGTCGATCGCGTCAAATTAACTTTGATTCGCGTGTGGCGCAATAAATGAAATTATTTTGACCCAATCGGAGCCATTTAACGAGTATATCATTAACCGGTCCTCACATAAGCGACGACCAAAGTCAAACATATCGCTCACAGTGGCAATTCAAACATCGCACGTGACACGGTGTCCACCTACATCTTTCAAAATTCTATAGGAGCTCAATTTGAGCTTCAATATGTCGGCTTTTCGATCGACTCAATCGAATGTTGAGGATCTAAAATCATCCATATGAAACTGCAAGGAGTGAAGAAATGGATTGAATTTTTAAAGGGGGGTGAGTCCCAGTCTAGTCCTCTAAGAGAGTCAAAATAGGGAGATCTTAAGGCTAGATCCTAGGGTATTTAGAGAAGGGAAAAGAAGACCTCAAAATTGAGGTCAACAGATGGACATTAGCTGATATTAAAAGTATTAATCCATCGATTTGTATGCACAGAATTTTATTGGAAGAACATCATGAACCAAAAGCTAACCCATAAAGAAGGTTAATTTGATGATGAAAGAAGTAGTTAATAAAAAAATTTTAAAATGGTTAGATGCTGAAATCATTTATCATATTTGGGGCAATGCTTGGGTTAGCCCAATTCACTATGTTCCTAAGAAAGGGGGAGTGATGGTAGTTGTAAATGATAAAAAATGAATTGATACCAACAAGACAAGTCACTGGTTGACAAATCTGTATTGACTATAGAAAATTAAATTCCGACACTAGGAAATTTCACTTTTCTCTACCTTTTCTGGACCAATTGTTGGATAGGCTAGCTAGGCATAGATACTTCTGCTTTTTGGATGAATATACTGGGTATCACCAAATTCTTATTGCTCCAAAGGATCAAGAAAACACAGCATTCACTAGTCCTTATGTTACTTTTGCTTTTAGACAAATACACTTTAGTTTATGTAATGCAACTGCAACATTTTAAAGATATATGATATCTATTTTCTATGATTTAATTGAAAAAGGGATATAAGTTTTTATGGACAATTTTTCAGTGTTCGGAACTTCATTTGAATTATTTTTAAATTATTTTAAAAAGTTTTAGAATGATGTGAAGAGACAAATTTGGTATTAAATTGAGAGAAATGAAAATTTATAGTTGTAGGAGGAATTATGCTTGGGCATAAAATTTCTAAAAATGATATGAAAGTAGATCCGACAAAAAATTAAGTTATAGCTAAACTACTTTTTCTTACTACAGTGAGAGGGGGTATAAATTTTTTAGGACATGATGGTTTTTACAGACGATACATTAAAGTTTTTTAAAAATCACTAAGCCTCTATGCCAACTTTTAGAAAAAAGACGCAAAATTTGATTTTAACCACGTGTGCATAAATGCTTTTCAATTAATAAAAGAAAAATTAATCACTGCTTCTATTATAGTTTCACCTGAAAAAGATCATTTGAGTTAATATTTGATGTTAGTGAGTATGCGATTGGAGCAGTTTTATGGCAAAGATATGACAAAAATTTTAAATTATATATTACGTTAGTGAAACTCTTAGTGAAACTCAAATTAATTTTACCACAACAGAAAAAGAGTTATTATCAATTTTATATGCATTTGATAAGTTTAGTTCATATCTAGTCAGACATAAATGTATTGTGCATACTGATCATTCTGCTAGAAGATATTTGATGTAACAGAAGGAACTGAAATCAAGATTAATTAGATGGATCCTTCTAATGCAAGATTTTTACTTTGTTGTAGTAGATAGGAAGGAGACTGTTAATTAGATAGCTGATCATTTATCTATGCTGGAGCAAAAAGAATCTTGCAATCTTGAAAGAGAAATTAACAAAAATTTTCCTGACAAAAAATTTTTCATTATTAATGAAAAGCAAACACCATGGTATGCAGACATAGTTAAATTTATTGTTAGTAATCTTTTACATTTGGAATGACAACACAACAATAGAAGAAATTTATTCATAATGTAAGGTTTTACTTTTGGGATGACCCATATTTATACAAACAATGTAAAGATCAAGTTATGTGAAAATGTGTAACTTATGAAGAATCCTTACAAATCATTCAAAAATGTGATGATTCTGAATTTGGAATACATTTTAGAATTGATAGAACCGCACACAAAATTTTACAATCTGAATTCTATTTACCTACTTTATTTAGGGATGTTAATACTTATGTAAAAACATGTGATCGATGTCAGCGAGTAGGAAATATTTCAAAAAGAAATGAAATGGCTCTAAATTTTACATTAGAAGTTAAATTTTTTTATGTATGAAGATTGGATTTTATGGGATCATTTGTACCATCTTTCGGAAACTTATATATATTAGTTGCTGGATTGAAGTAGTTGTTTTACCTCGCTATGATGCTTAGAGTGTTTCAAAGTTTTTACTGAAAAATATTTCTACTAGACATTAAATGCCTATAGTAATCATCACGGATCAGGGATCTTATTTTAGAAGTAAAATAATTGAGAAACTGGTTGAAAAATATGATATTAAACACCAGATCTCCACTACTTATCATCCTCAGATAAGTGGTCTAGCAGAATTATCTAATCATGAAATTAAAAGAATTTTGGAGAAAAACTATAAATCCTAACCAATTAGATTGGCATGCTAGATTAGATACCACATTATGGGCTTACAGGACATCATACAAAACTTCTATTGGAATGTCCCTATATAAACTTATTTTTGGAAAGACTTGTCACTTACCAGTAGAACATGAGCATAGAGCTTATTGGGTTTTGAAATAGTTTAATTTAAATTTAAAAGATGCTGGTGGGAAAAAAATTACTACCAACTGAGCTTGATGGGATCAGAAATAAATCTTACGAAAATGCTAAGATTTATGAAGAAAAAATGAAAACTGACATGATCGAAAGATAATAAAAAAAATTTGAACATTGACAAGAAGTTTTATTATATTATACAAGATTCATACTATTTCCAAGAAAACTTAAGTCCAAATGGATGATGTCATACACTATGATAAAAGTTTACCCATATGGAGTAGTAGACATTGAAGATCCGAAAACTAAAAAAATATTTAAGGTTAATGGACACAGGTTGAAACTTTACTTTGATAGTCAGAAATATACTTTTAAAAAAATTTTAATGTAGAGTCACCGAAAATAAAGATTAGAAATATTAGGTTGACGACGTTAAACCAAACACTTTGTGGGAGGCAACCCACAGTTATTTTTGTAGTTAATTTTGGTTTATTTTTGTGCTAAATTGGCTTTTTCAATGAATTCTTTGTGCTTTAGAGACTTACATGTTAATAAAATACGTAAAACACTTCAATTACTAAATTTTAAAATGGGAATGAGTTTTATTTGGACCTTAGGCGAGGTGGTGTCATATTGTGCGCTGGCACCTAGTCGTCAATTTATAGAGCGCACGACACCTTGTCGACACTATTTTGGTTGGGGGAGTTACTTGTAAGAAGCTGTCAGTCACCGGAATTGAAATCTCGTCACCTGCTTCGGAAGGACGTTTAAGTTTAGAAAAGTATGAAATCAAATTGACCTCATATTTTTTATAGTTTAAATGAATGAACGCTATACCTCAAACTCTATATCTATCCCAAAGGATAAACACAAGACTTGAGGATGAGGCTCGATCAAAAAAACTAAGAAATGTATGACGTCTGTTTGGTCTCCCGAAACCTTTTTGTTTGCCGACAATTTCCCCTTTTTAATATGAAGAATTAAATAGGATTTATATTAAGTTGGGTTCGAGAAAGCTTCCTATAAGGGCAAGCCCCTATAGTTAATTACAACTTAAATGACCGAAGTCATCTAAGAAAATTCTCGATAAAAATCAAGAAATATTTCAAGGAATTCAAAGGAAAGAACTTTTCGATGAAATCGAATAAAGATGTGTGAAAGGGGAATTGTTCAAATTTGGGACATTTATTATGGAATCCATAGGAGGAAGGACTAAGGAATGACATAGTTCCAGAGGAAAAGCTCAATGTCTTCCCAGTCTATCCTATTGTTTGGATTCAGTTTTGAGGAGAAAAAATTAAGTGTTCCATCCTGCCAATTTTATTAATTTAGGGCTTACATTTGTGTAAAGAAATCACACAAATAGCCTAAAAGATGTGAGGATTTAGGTTGCGACAAATGATAACCTCAGAATCCTAAAATGAGTTAGGACTTATATTGTACAATAGAGCTATACAAATGCCTAAAGATGAGATGAGGATTTATGTTGCGTAAGTAGACAACCTCAAAGTCCTATGACTTTGTTGTTTAATTCTAAAGAAGGAAAGAAATTGGTTTAGCTAATGTAGACATATTTTGTTGTTGAAGATGGTCGTGCTGCCCACCATGCTAACTCCAAGCACCTCGTCGTGGCGAGTTTAAGTTTTTTAGTGTGTCAAGTTATGATGTCAAATATGGTAGCCCTATGGTTGAAGTTCTTTAAATTTTTATGGGGGGATGTTAAAGTTGATTAGAGCAACACCGGTTAGGATCTCACGGTTCCCTCGTTCTGGCACCACTATTTTCTATTGGATTCTCTTAGTCCAAATGAATTTACTAGACTCAACTTAATGAGTTCCATACTTTCATTTAGACCATGGGAAGCCTCGTTAGCAACCATAGGTTACCTCCTCCGAGGGGTTCCTGATCATCCGATAGCCATCTTAATTTAGTTGCAGTTGTTGTTTTGTGTGATGTGTGTGATTAAATTTTGAGTTATTTTATATTTTGAATGTTAAGGCGGTGAATTTTATCTTAGTTAATTTTAACTTTGATTTTGGTTTTGGTTTTGTGGCTATTATGATAGTTTTAGTTTTCATGCAGGGTGACATTGTTGTTTAGCATGCATGTTTGTATTAACATTAAAACTATAGTATGAAAGTACAAGAAAGACATCATTATAAACTGTAAAAGTGTACCCGACAAGTCTTTTCGTTCCGCCACCTGAAACTTAAAATGCATATGAGGGTAGTTCATGTAGAGGCAGAAAATAAATGTTTTGGTAGTTTTCCTAACCCTATGTCATATCTTGGTGGGTCCTTAAGAGTTTAATTAAGGATGATTTTGTTAGGCAAAGCATATTAAGTTTAGTAGACCTCTGAGATATCCAACAGGTTAAGAAGAAGAAGCAGGTCAATGCTTCCCTCTTATCACCTGGTGAAAAGCCTCGGGTTCCTTTAAACTTATTATGTTTCTTAATAATTCACCCTATGAACACCCTGATGCTCAATGAACATTGTTGTCCTAACTATTCCTAAGAGTAAGGTAATTATCATTTGTAATTTAATTTTGAAGATTATGTGAATGAAGACCCTTAAAGGGGGCAAGCTAGTGTCGTTGGAGCACTTAGCCAAATTTGGTCCTAATTGGGCTTGTAGTGTTTTAAAGGTTTTAAATTTTGGCTATGTTTTCTTTTCTAATCTTCATTTAATCATTCTTGATTCAACTTAGATAACTACTAAGTCCTTAAGACCTAGGTGAGTGTCTTAATTACTTTTGAAAAGGTTATGTTTTAGGTGATCATGATTCATTATTTGAATTTCATTTGAACCTCAAATAGAGGTATTAAATTGATTGATTACTAACTTCAAATGTCATACCCATAAGTCCTAAGTTCTTTCAATTTTAATAAACCTCTAAATTTTAATAATTTAGAAATTAATTAATTTATCCTTTTAATTAGGAAAGTGAGATGGGTTTCTACCAATTAATCCCTTTTTAGTTTTAGTCTTCCAAAAAAGTTAATTAAGATCAGAGGTTGCTCATTTCTCTTCTTGAATTAAGCCTAAATGTTAATTAAGACCAAATTCCTAAAATTACACTTTTGCCCCTAAGGTTCTAACACTTCATAATTTGTTAAATTCAAATCAAATGACTTAGAAATTTTTATACTACCTCATTAATGGGTCAATTAAGACATCAAAGGAGAAAATGTGATTTTTTAAAATTTAATCTTATTGATATAATTATTTTCATGCAAAAATAGGATTTTTAAAATAAAATTTTCTAACTTAACTAAGGTAAAGCCTAATCACTTGAAATTTTTACCAAAGGTAGCCCTAGACTAGAGACCCATTTGGACAAAATTTAATGATTTTTTGAATTTTATTTGAATTATTAGAATTATTTTAAGTTCTGGGGTATTCATTAAATATAAAATATTTTAAATGGGGAAAATTAAGTTTTACATTTTAAAAAAAATCTCCCTGAGGTCATAGAACCTAAGGAAGCAAATTTTATATTTTTCTAATTTTTCTTTGATTTATTGAAATTATTTTAGTGAAAATACATTTTTTAGCCTCAAAAAATTATTTTAAGTTTCAAAATACCATATCTTTATTTAAAAAATCAGGAAAAATATTCTCATTGTTTCTAAGTACTTAGAAAACAATTTAGAACATTTCCATGAATTTTATTATTTTTTGTGATTTTTATAAATTTTTTAATTATTTTAAAATTTTAAAAATAGGCTAAAATGAAGTTTTTATTTTAAATGTCATTTTATTTTTACAAAATTCCTCTGATCACAGAGAACTCCAAAAACAAGTTTTCATAATTTTTTGAGTTATATTTTGATCATTAAAAATCATTTTAATGCCAAAAAGGATATTCAACTTGAAAAATCAATTTAGGTCATCAAATGGACTCAAAGTGCTTTAAAATTTTTATGGGGAGTTCTTTGGATCTTAGAAAATAGTTGTGATAAAAAATCAAGTCATTGTGATATTTATATTTTCCAAAATTAATTATCTTAGTGATTTAAGGTTTATGAAGATTATGTGCATTTTAAATGACTTGGCTCATGAGAGATTTTCCTAAAAGTTCTCTGATCATAGTAAACCTTCCAAAATTTTCTTGGATTTTTCTAAGTAACATGCTAATTATTATGATTAATTTAAGCAAATAATGTGCATAAATTTAAAAAAATATGGATCTTTTTCTAGAGGTCTCCTCTGACTTTGAAAAAATCAAGGAATGTTCTTCTTGACAGAGGCTACAACATGCCAAAAATTCAAGTCATGGTGAAATGCCTATATGCATAGAGAATCAAAAGATTCAAGATAGTATTTAATTAATTAAAAATAAAACATGCATCAAATGGACTTCAAATTATTTTCACAATATTCTCCTTTGTTCAGTGAGTAAGAGGTATTTTTATTTTATTTTTGTGATTTTTCTACACCAAGATATGAATTTTTAAAGTTAAGGGTCATTTTTTGAATTATTTAAATCTTTCTTTATCTATTTAAAAGCGTGGCGCTGACTGGATCCTAGGTAGCTCCGAAGCTCCACGCGACGCACTCCCATTTGACGTCGTCATTAACGCTAGCAACCACGTGTCCCGCGGTTCATGTAAAGAAGCGTTGTCCGACTTCATCTTGACCGTTCATCCGATACACACTTGATCGAACGGCGCTCCGTCATCTTCCCCAATGGCCTAACTCGAGAACCGTCCTTCTTCAAGGCTTGATATCTCCCTCATTTCTCAATCAAATTGAATGATTTTTTTTTAAAATGCTCGTCTAGACTAGAGGAACATATCTATACGGTTAAGATGCCATGAAATTAAGCCCAAGCAAATGGAGAATCAAAAGAGGCTCGGGATGAGGAGGAGTTCAATACCTTTGCTCTGAGAAGGGAAACTTCAATCAAAGATGCTTGGCATGTTCGTTGAAGTCCATGGAGGCTAGGGATTCAGCCTCTTACTATGGTGTAAGGTTTAGGTGTGAATTCAACCAAGCTCGATTTCATGTGTTGATCAAAGTCTATACTATGGGCTCTGTGCAAAGGGGATTTGATGGGGCTTTTTCTTATTTCAGTGTTGTGAATGTGCAGGTACAAGTAATTTAAGTTTTGTGGACTGTGGAGGTGGATTGAGCTCTGTCCTGGTTTTAGACAAAAGTTTGAGCTCAAAATTGAGCTTTCACAGTGGGGATCAGTGGGGGAAGATGGTTGGATTGCACTGAGGAGGTGTCAGAGAAGCTCTGTGAGTGATTTGGGAAGCTCTCTCTGAGAAAATTTCAACACTCCCTCCATGGCCATGGAGGCGAGCTTTTATAAAAATGGCTGAGGGGTGGTTTTCATGGTTAATGTTTGGGTGCAATGTGATGCTTAGGTGGAGGGCAGCGAGGCTCCAACATCTCATTTGGGTGAGGTGGCCCCTAGGTTTGAATTAGGTGAAGTTTGAGAGGGGGTGGCCCTCAATTTTGGCTTCTCCAGTGACTAGGCCAGCCGGTCATGACAGGTGGAGGTGGCTAGGAGCTCAGGGAACCCAGGGGAATATGTCACAGCAATTAAATGAGCTGAGGTTTAGTTTTGGCAAAAATATCCAAGGTTTAAGCAAATATGGAATCAAAATCCCTTGATTTAGGGGACCTTTGGTCCATGGCTTAGCTTAGGTGGTTTTGTGAGATTTAGCTTGGTCATTAGGGTCCATCTAATGGCTGTGGAGTCATTAATTTTGTGACTTTGGGGTAGTTAGGCCAAGTGTATGGGTCCAAGTAGGTGCAAATGACCAAAACTTGGGTTTGGGTTAGTCTATCCATGTACTTAAGCCCAATTTATTGATTCACTTGATGTGGATGATTGTAATGAACATTATTGGTGAAGGATGAAAAGGGTTTTGAGTTCAATTGGAGGGTCAATTGAAGGATTTTGGAGATTTGGTCAATTTGGGCATGTTGGGCTAGACTTGGGTCTAGAATGGGCTAGGCTTGGAATTAAATGGTCCAAATGATCAAGGGAGATGTTATAAAGATTTTTCATGAAGGAATGGAATGAAAATTTTGGAGCTAATACAATCAATTTGGTGAAAATTAGAGGCATAGCCAATTTGAGGCAAAATTTGGGACTTTTGACTTAGGTTGAAATTAAATAAAATTGAGACTTCATCAAGTCCAATTGATGGTTAATTTTGAGATGTAGGAATTTTATAAAGAGTTTTCAACATAAACCATGGCCAATTGAAGGGGCTATGGATTCAATTTGGTGAGATTAAGTCATGTACACAAAATTGACATGGCCAATTGAGCTTTTATTTGGCTTATTTTGGTCACATTGAGAGTGAATTTGAGTTTGGGATTGAAATTTGGGGAGATTGAGATCAAATTGATGGACATTTTAATTGAATTTGGGAAAATTTTGGCCTTTAATGGCAATTTTGGGGTTTTAATCAATGAAGATCAAATTAGTCAAATTGGATCATGTGGTAGTTGAGAAAAATGAAATTGGAAATATTTGGAATATTTTGGGATTTTTTGGGATTTTTTTGGAATTTTTTGAATTTTGGGCTAAGGAGGGGTATTTTGGTAATTTGGCAATTCTTGGTGATTTTGGGTAATTTGGGTGTTTTCAAAAGGTTTGAAATGATTTTTAAAAAATTTGAGGTGTTTCAGATAAATTTGAGAATTTTGGCCAAATTTAGGGTTTCAATGGTACTTGGGTAATTTGGGGTAGTTTAAGGGCAAAAGACCAGGATGGGTATTTTGGATAAGATTGGGGAACTAACCACCAAAAGTAAGCCATGAACCAATGGAAACCCCATTTAGGTCCTTTATGTACTGGTATTAGCTAAACCCCAGCCTAGGGCTAGTAGGTTTAAGGGACCATCTACATGAGTATCCCAAAAGTATCAAGGGATCAAAGTCAAGAAATTTTGGGTTTTTAGGGTAGTGAGTGATTGTGAGTGAAGTGAGTGCCTTAGCTCTAGCCCAACACCCAAGGTCAACCCTAAGGTCAAATAGCCCTATAGGAACTCTCCTTGAGCTCCCCCATAATGACCCCACCTATTAAGTGTTAGAGGTGAGGACCAATATGTGGAACTTCAAGTTGAGTAAATAAGAGTTTAGAATTTCATAATGACCCAACCTATTAAGTGTTAGAGGTTAGGAACAATATGTGGAACTTCAAGTTGAGTAAAGAAGAGTTTAGAATTT
>NEWO01001964.1:0-11327 GCA_003013225.1 Phalaenopsis aphrodite
AAATTTGCCTCTATCTTTTTTATCATAAATCAAATCTAAAGCATCTACTCTCCGAACCAGATCATTAGTCGGTCGACGTTTAATTTGACGAAAGAATTTAGTATGAATCTCCCTAATCTTGTTTGCCACTGGAGCTACACCAACCCTTTCACATATTTATTCATTTTGCATTTTGTCTCTAAGTGTCAAGCCACTTATCCACCTAAGCATTCTCATCTTAGCAACACTTGGTTTTATGCTTCTCTTTTAAAGGCTAATATTCTATGCCATAAAGCACTGTAGGTCTCACCATCTTATAAAATTTTCTTTTTTAAGTCTAAGCAGTAATTTTCGATCACACAATATGCTCAATGCATTCCTCCACTTCAACCATCGAATTTGAATTCTACTAGTAACATCCACATCCATCATTTTGAACAATAAACTTGAGATATCCTAATTGTTCATAACTTTTAAATTTTTTATCACTTATTGTTACAACTCAACCACTAAATATACTACTACTAAAACTACATTCCATGTATTCAGTTTTAGTTCTACTCCTTTACCTTTAGACTCTAATGTAGACTTCCATAATTCAAGTTTTTCTTATACTCTTTCTCTGATCTTATCCACAAGAAGGATATCATCAATGAAAAATATACATCAAGGTACATCCTCTTATAAATTTCCAATAAAAGCATCCAAAACTAAAGCAAAAAGATATGAGCTTAAAACCGACCCCTAATGCAATACAACTGAAATAAAAAAATATTTGGCCAATCCTCTTTAGTAATAGCTTTAGTATACAGTTCTTTAATGACTTGAATATAAGTCACATCAACAACTTTTTTTTCTAGAACTCTTTACGGAATTTCTCTAGAAACCTTATCATAAGCTGATACATATATTATATGTGTGTGTGTGTGTGCGTGTGTGCATGCTTGTGTGTGTGTGCTTACTATAAAAAAAAGAGGGGGGGGGGGGGGGAAAGGAAAAAGAAGTCATAATTTCTGGTATTTTTATACGACGAAAGCAGCATCACCAAATAATAATGAAGCAACTAATACGTCATCACCAAAATTTTTTATTTGACGCACATCTCAAGTTGATTGTTTTGATGCATCCTTTAAAAATGTTGAAACTCAAATTAAAATCATCAATAATTTTGATTTTGGCAAACTTACAGACAAGCTAACCAAATTGAGGAGGCAGATCCCATGACACCAAAATTAGTCCAATATGAGTCACACCAAGCTTGGATCAAACCATTAAATCACTTTTGAAAGCTTTTAGTGTCTAATTGGAAGGTCAAATGGCTTCCTAATTCTAGAAGCTTATACTCAAATCAAACATCTCGATGAGACTAATCCAATGAGTCCAAAATAGCTCAATTATGACATCGTTAAAATACTCAAATGTCCACAAAAATATTGTTCGATCGAGGGAACCTCTCCAGGCTTTAAGATAGAGTGATTTGAGTTCTTTTCTTTTTTTGTACGGAACCCTCTCCGATATTTTATAAATAGATCCCCACCCCCTTCATCAATGGGGAGGGAGGCCTTAAGTTGAGAAGGAGCTGGACAAAGAGCTAGAGCTGGATCAAGAGAAGTTGGCTTCTAGTGTCATTCCAGCCTGAAAACCTGATAAATGCTTCCTGCTCCTCCAGCCATAATCAACCATCGCTCGCTAGCAATTGTCAACCTCCCTTGGTCACTCATACTCATTGTAATAAAGCCTCTTATGGAATCAAGATGAATAATGTGGAGTAACGAATTATTGTGTAGTGTAATAACCATTCTACAAATAAACAAACCCTGAAGTAGGTGCAACAATGTACCCTGAAAACAATATAACAAGACACTTCGAATATGCTCTCCACTACGAATTATGTTGTCTGTGACTCACACATCTCCAAAATTTGACATAAAATCCTATGGATGTTATTATAGATCTCCACTATGACATGTCTAACTATGACCTACATAGTCCACAACTCACACAGCTCCAACTCTGACCTCTTTGACCCAAAAATATTATTACAACTCCCCACTTCCACCTACGCGACCAACTATGACCTATGTGATCTATAACTTTTAACACTAGCCTCTACGACTTATGGAAGTTATCAAAACTCATTCTACTCCCAATCTTGACCTTTATAGCCTACGGATGTTATCACAACTCATCTAGCTCCAAAATTCGGCCTTTATGGCCTATGAACATTATCACAACTTAAGCAACTCTCAATTTTGAGCTCTGTGGCCTATAGACGTTATCACAACAGATGAAATTCTCAACTCATACCTCTTTATCTATGAATATTATTATAGTTCATCACTATGGTCTACGTAACCAACTATGACAAACGTGGCCCGCAACTAACCCATCTCTCAACTCTGGCTTCTGACATCAATTCTACGCCCATCAAAACTTATCGCCCTATCTATTTACACTTCCCTCGGATGATCGCAATGAATTTTTTCAAAGTTAAGCGTGGTACTCACTAGTTGGTGAAATCATAACCCTCTCAGGTTATTATGTTTCACAACAGATTTTAACCTCACAAGTGGCTAATTTGTGAAGTTAATGAAGAATCGGTGAAAATACCATCGTAATTTTATAAAATAAAAAGAAATTTTAAAATCAATCTCATCCCACTTGATTAATTCCCATGTGTAAGGAGAAAGAAAGAAAAATTACTAAGAATTTATGGAGATAAATCAAAAACACATAATATGTACTGAAAGCCAAGTTTTACAAACAAAAACTTAAACATAAATACAAATTACTTATCTTATGTCTTCCCCTCAAGAAATTCCTGAAGTCTCTTTCAAGCAATCTCCAAACTCTTCTTACACAATCAAAGACTCACAAAATGAACTCACGCACCCCCTCTAAACACACACTAAAACTCATGCCAAAAGCTGCCAAAAACTCACCTAAAGCTTCCATTTTTTGTTCAGCCCTTGGACCCTTTTAATAGATCTCTGAAAAATAACCAGGGTCACTTCAAGAATCCCTTAAAAAATCAGCCAAATTCAATGCATCTTCTAAAGAAACCATTTTTGGTGCTATGGCTCCACTCGGGGGCGTTATGGTGTCCATTACGTCGAATAACCAACACTATGACGCTAAGGGCTGGCCCTATGGCGCCTATCACGTTGAATACATAGTGCTATGACGCCAAGGGTTGGCGCTATGGCGTCATATGATGTTGTGTCATTCTACTCTCATTTTCTCTAAAGATCCATTTTTTGTACCTGAAACAAAAAATATGCAAAATATTTTCCCTTAAAGTGCAATATAATTAAAAATGTGCAAAAAATGAACATTAAATATATATATTAAAACATGTAATTTTAAGGTGTATCAATTCCCCCAAACTTAAACGTTACTTGTTCTTAAGTAACTTCTTGTATTATGTAAGAATTCATAACTTATTTTAATGGGTTTTACTTGAAGATTTCTGTAGTTTTTGTCCTATAAATGCAATTGTGAAACTTTAGAAAAATTTTCGATAACTCAAGTTAAAACTAAAATATAAGAATATAAGTCTAAGAGTTCTGATTTTGATTCATTTCAAGAATAATTGTAACTTGTCATTCTAAGGATGCTTAGAAGAATTATAAAAAAAAGAATTTCATGAGAACTCTATTAGTAAGAATGCTAATACTTTAAAAATAAGTTCAGAAATGCAACTAAGTCCCTTTCTTTAAGATGATTCAAGTGAAGCCAATTTTAGATTAGGCATGTCCTTAAGTTTCTCCTTATATATAAATGCTTTTCTTTTTCTTTTAGGATCATTTTAAATCATTTCTTTTCTTTCTCTTTTATGATCATTTTCAATTCTTTCTCTTCCTTTTCTTTTTACGTGGGGATTATTATACCTGGATAGTCTTTAATGATTTTGAACCTCACCATTCTTAAAGTTGAAAACTTCTCACATTTCTTTGATAAATGTGTATTAGCTTTGAAAAAGATTTTTTATAGAGTTTCAATCTTTTATTTTTTAAGTGTAAATCTATGATCTTTAATATTAAAAAATACATTATTTTTTGCATGAATAGTAAAAACATAATCTTATACTCTTATACTAAGTACCTTAACTCTAGATTTAACCTTTATTATTTAAAACTTTTACTTAAGTCTACTATGTCATTTATAAAATAAAATTAGTTATCTAAAGCTATCCTCACATACCATAGGTCATGTAAAAAATAATTTTTAAAATATGTCTTATTGAAGACAAATAGGATTTTGTTTTAAAAAGTTTCTCTCTTCCCCCAAACTTAAATTTTGATTAACATTAAAATAGTACAGTACATAAGACATATGAAGAAAGAGAAAAATAATTTTAAAAGTTTTAAACAGGAGAATAGTACAGGTACAAGTAGTTAAGACAGGGGCCGAATAATGGTAAATCTAAACAACATGTATAACTATATCTGCATAAAGTAAAGACTACTCTAACACACAGACAATATAAACTGAAGTAAAAAGAAGTGAACAATTATACCATAAATGAAAAAGGTGCAGCGCAACAGTCCAACATTCATATTAACCTAAAAAGACTAATCAAAGTATAAGAATAACAATCCAACAAAACTACATCAAGTAACAAACAAGGGAAATCCTAAAGTAAAGTAAAAACACTCTAATTATTCTCCTCCTCATTCCCCTCATCATCATCAACATCAACATCCTCCTCCATCTCTGCACCACTCTTGTATGGAGAAAATTTGGGGCATGTAAGAAATTCATCTATATGATCATCCCTCAAAATTTTTCTAGAGACTCATTAAAAGTGGCATCATAATCAACTCTTCTCTGAAAATACTCATCATTGTGGTCCAAGTGTGCTTCTAATCCTTGCATCTGATTCTTTAAAGATAAAATGTCTCCTTGTTGTATGAATAACTGCTCGAATACAGTATCCATAATAGAAGTACTAGAGGTGGAAGGTCTCGAAGTTGAAGTAGATGGAATGTATGAACCTCTACCTCTAGATTCAGAACTAGTATGCTTTCCATATACTTTAAAATTAGCCTTTCTAATAGGCTTTAAGGATGGAAAAATTTCTTCCCATGACTCATATTTAACTCCAGATTGTATACACATGGTAGGAATAAGAGAAGGGTAACCCATACCTCTAGTTTTTCCTCCTTTAGAGGAAATGATCATATTCTTGTAAATGAGAGGGCCAATATCTATAGGTTTTTTCATTGTATACAATAGTTCAAAGTGGCTGTCTTCTGGGTTACCTCACAAAAATGATTAGTTGGAAGAAGTCTAGCATAAATAAAATAATGTTAGGTTTGAGAATGAACATTAAGCTTTGAAAAAGAAAAATTTACCTGAAGCTCATTCTTGATCTTCCAAACTCCGTGCCCTTCAGTCAAGAACCCAATAATTTCATCAAGCTCGACATCAGTTGGATTAAAATCTGAAAAGAAGCAAGTAGGAATGCTATCTTGTTGATTAATGTGATTAATTCAAATAGGATTAACATCAACATAGTATCCTCTAACAAACACCAGATCATCAAATTCATAGGGGTGGTTTGCATAAAATTCTCGAACAATAGAAATAACTGTAACGACAGTGAAATAAGATAAAGTTTCCCACTGTCGTTCCATAATAAAATACTTGATTGTTCCTCCAAGATGAAGAAAAATATGTTCGTTGCATATCTCAAAATCCGTCCTGTGCTTTAGAACTTGCAAATTTCTCATTATTAAAGATAGCCTTTCCTTTCACCCCTCTTCATGTTAGGATCCATGTATAATCTAATAAATTTTCAAATAAATTACTAATGAATTCCATTAAGTTCATAAGGCTCTAACAAACACATTTTAAGCATCAACCATTGGATTTCTCACTATTTTCTTCAAATTTTCCAAATTTTTGGGCTAACCACAATGGGGAAGAAATCCATGGTGAAAAAAAAATTGTCTATGCCAAAATGTAGATCTTACCCAAAGAAGAAAAAATCCAATGTTTAAAATTCTAACTCCAAGCCAATCTCTCACAAATCTAAGCCCTAGGGGAGAAAATCGTGAAATAGAGGAGGAAGAAGGCGAACCAAGAGAAAAAATGGTGAGAATAGGCGGGTTAGGTGCTAAAAATGTGATTTGGTTCAGTCTGACGCTATAGCACCAATTCAGGCATGATAGCGTCCTACTTCGTAGATGAATGAAGCTATAGTGCCAAGTTGTGACGCTATGGCGCTAGTGCTCAACAGTCTAGATTTTTGAAAATTATGTCATTTTAAAAGAGCACAGCACCCTAAGATTAATAGACCCAAAATTGGTCGATTTAACAATATTTGATTTCACAATTTTTTTTTCTTTTTTCTTTCAAATTTCTTCAGTTCTTCGATTGTAATGATATGAGAGATCAATTCAAATTACTCAGGGCATTCTAACACCAAGTACTAACAACACATACTTAACACATTTTCTTATAATAATAAGTTCGTTACAAACGGACATAACATCACTTAATCAAAAGCAAATACAAACATGAAAATTAAATCCACTTTATTAGAGTCATAATACATTTAAAGTCTGCACACAATTACTAAACCCTCAATAATAACAGATTTATCACATAATCAGGCGTTTAAGAATAGTTATGAAAAATGGTATCAACCTCCTTTTCACCCACATGATAGTTACGATTGTAAAATCGTAGAATGGAGCGCGAGTGAAATTTTGAGCATCTTTATCATCAATCCATTTGTTATTGCAATATAAAATCACTTGGGAATCTTGGAAACATGTCATATGGTTGAATTGAAGTCTGAATTGTCACTCCAAGTACTCATACTGGTGATTCATGTCGCTTTATTTGTTGTGGTGATGGGATAACTCTTCATGAATCTTCTCCAATTTGCTGGTAATCCTCTCTAAACTCAGCACTAGGAATCCATTGAAATAAGTTTGGGCATCCTTATGCACAAACCAATTGTCATTTGCAATTCCATTACTCTCAATGTATCTTAAAGCAAGGATTCTCAAGGTTGGGATGATCTCCACTCTTCTCTCCCTCTACAATACTTGGAATTGTAAAGAAGTTTTAAAAAAAGGACTCCAATCCAATCAAAAACAGTTTTAATAAAGAAGAAGGGGCAGAAAAACCATCAATTAGGCAGTTTTAGGAAGTTATTTTGACTGTGGCGCTATAATGTCAGATCTGGGGCTATAGTGCCAATCTAAAGTTTTCAAAAGTCACTTTTTTTATCCCCATATTATTTTAATCAATAAAGTATTGTTTTGTGCCACCTTAATCATGTAAAACTCAGTATAACTTCATAAACTCATCATAACATCAATCACAAATCAAATCAAATAAAATTATACTGATAACTATGGGTTGTCTCCCACAAAGCATTTGGTTTAACGTCATCAGCCTGGCACAACCAATGTTTTACTTTGGTTGACCCAACATCAAGATCTCCTCAAAAGTAAGATTATCTCCACTTATATAAGCTTTTAATCTATATTCATTTACCTTTGTCATTCTCTTAGTTTTAGGATCTTCAATATCAACAACACCACATGGATAAACTCTTACCACAATAAATGACACTGACCACGTAGACTTAAGTTTTCCTGTAAATAATTTCAATCTTGTATTATATAATAAAACTTCTTGTCCAGGCTCAAAATCCTTTTTCAAGATTCTCTAATCATGCAACATTTTCATTTTGTCCTTATAAATTTTAGCATTCTCATAAGATTCATTTCTTATTTTATCAATCTCATTTAATTGCAAATATCGTTTCTCTCTGGCATCTTTCAAATTATAATTAAACTTGTTTATTGCCCGATAAGCTTTATGCTCAATTTCAACCGGTAAATGACATGATTTTCCATCTATGAGTCAATAGGGTGATATTCTGATAGGAGTTTTATAAGTAGTCTTATATACCCATAATACACTATCCAATCTGGCAGACCAATCCTTCTTGTTAGATTTAATAGTTTTTTTTCCAAAAGTCTTATAATATCACAATTAGATACTTTTGCTAGACCTGTAACAATTCTGTGCTTACTTTGAAACTTTAAAGTTAATGTTTGAATCTTTCTATTCTTAAAATGACTTCCCCCATCTGTAATAATTACTCTAGCATTCCAAATCTAGTAAAAATAGTTTTCCTTAAAAATTTTGCAACACTCTTAGCATCACAATAGGGTAACTCAACAACTTTAATCCATTTAGAAACATAATCATAGCTATTAAAATATAGATTTTTCCAGAAGATGATATAATTTGTCCCATGAAATCTAGACCCCAAACCTAAAAAATTTAAACTTCTAGAGTAAAATTTAAGGGTATTTCTTTTTTTCTAGAAATATTGTTAACTTTCTCACATTGATCACAAACTTTTGTATAATTATTAACATACCTAAATAAAGCAGACCAATAAAATCCAGATTGTAAACTTTTAAATGCAGTTTTATTAACCCTAAAATGTCCCCCAAAATCTAATTTATGACATTTTTGCATAATTTCCAGAGTATCTTCTATTTGTACGCATCATCAAATAACAAAGTCTATATATTGCTTATATAAATAAGGGTCATCCAAAAAATAAAATTTTGAATCATGAATGAATTTTTTTATTTGATGGCTATCTAATATGTATGGTAAAATTTTACTAAGTAGTTAACCATATTAGCATACCATGGAATTCGTTATTCATTAATCGCATATAACTGTTCATCAGAAAAATCTTCATTTATTTCATCTTTAAAGTTCAAATTATTTTCCTGTTCAAGCCTTGACAAATTGTCAGCTATTTGATTATCAATACTCTTCCTATCAGCTACCTGAAAATCAAATTCTTGCATTAAAAGGACACATCTAATTAATCGTAGTTTTGCATCCTTCTTCATCATTAAATATTTAATAGTAAAATAATTGGTATGCTTGATAAATTTAGCTCCAAAAAGATAAGGTTTAAATTTATCAAAAGCATACACTGTGGTTAATAATTCCTTTTTAGCAGTGGTGTAATTAATTTGAGCATCATTAAGGGTTTTACTAGCATAACATTTCACGATAAAAGTTTTATCGTATCTTTGTCCTAATGCAACCCTTATAGCTTAATCACTAGCATCAAACATTAATTTAAATGGTTTTTCCCATTCAGGTGAAACAATAATAGGAGCAGTGATTATTTTTTCAACAACTTCTTTCATTATAGGTTTCAATCTTCTTTAAGGATCGGCCCTATGCTTATAATTATCTTCCATCATAATTCTATTCATACATATTGAAGGGCTAATTCCTTTAATATAAGCTAAAACAACTTATCTCGATCTCCTCCCCAAACAAATCCCTTGAAGTTCCTTTGAATCACTTTCTCTCTCTATAATAACACTCAATTCTCTCTTAGAAATGTAATGAAGAAGAAATCTTTCACTTTCCTTCTTTTCTTACAATGTTTCATTTTTTCCGTTGCATTAGTAAAAAATAAGTTGAGGAGGCTTTAAAGAAAACCAAGGGTGGAAAGTCTGTACGACCTGATGATATCCTAATTGAAGTGTGGAAATATTTAAGAGATTTGGGAGTTTCTTGGCTTACTAAACTCTTTAATGTTATTTTAAAAACTAAAAAGATGCACAAAGAGTAGAGGAAAGTATTTTGGTCCCCATTTTTATGAATAAAGGGGATGCACAAGAGTGTGCAAATTATAGATGAATTAAGTTGATGTGTCATACTTTAAATATATGGGAGAGGGTAATTGAACATAGGTTAAGACATATTACAAAGATTTTTCATAATCAATTTGGTTTTATGTCGGGCAGATCTAGCATGGAAGCTATACATTTATTGTGAGTTTTGATGGAGAAGTTCAGAGATAATAAGAAAGATCTACATTTGATTTTTATTGATTTAGAAAAAGCTTACTATAAGGTTCCAAGAGAGGTCCTTTGGAGTGTTCTTGAGAAGAAAGGTGTTGATAGGACTTATATTCAAGTCATTAAAGATATGTATACTAGAGTTGTTACTTGTGTTTGAAATGAAGAAGTATTGACCAAATATTTTCCTATTTCTGTTGGATTACATTAGGGATCGGCTTTAAGCCCATATATTTTTTCTTTAGTTAATGATGGTCTTACTGGATATTTACAAAAGGAAGTACCTTGGTGTATACTTTTTACTGATGATATCCTTCTCGTGGATAAGACAAAAGAAAAAACACAGGAAAAACTTGAATTATGGAGGTATACATCGGAGTCTAACGACCTTCATTTGAGTAGAACTAAAACTGTATACATGGAATGTAAATTTAGTAGTAGTAGCTCTGGTGACAGAAGTGTAAGTTTGTGCGATCAAATTATTAAAAGGTGTGAACAATTTATATATCTTGGGTCTGTTGTTCAAAGCGATGGTGATATAGATAGGAATGTTAATAGTAGAGTTCAAGTTGGTTGGTTGAAATGGAGGAATGCTTCGGCATTTTGTGTGATAGAAAAGTACGACTTAGACTAAAAGGAAATTTTCATAAGAGGGTGGTGAGACTTGCAATTCTCTATGGCGCTGAATGTTGGCCTTTAAAAGAGAAGAATAATACTATGTTAAGTGTTGCCGAGATGAGAATAATTAGGTGGATGAGTGGATTTATACTTAGAGACAAAATGTGAAATGAATATATCTGGGATAGGGTTGGTGTAGCTCCAATGACAAACAAAATTAGAAAGAGTCGTCTTAGATGGTTTGGTCACATTAAACGCCGACCATCTGATGATCCGATTAGAGGAGTAGATGTTTTAGATTCGACTTATGTTAAGAAAGGTAGAGGTAGACCTAGGAAGACTTGGGCTTATTGTATAAAAAATGATCTTAATTTATTAGAACTAAATGAAAATATGACACTAAATAGAACGCAAAGAGAAAAGGATTCATGTATTCGACCCCGCGTAGTGCGATTAAGGCTTTGTTGTTCTTTTCCTTTTATTTCATTGGAGATATTATACGCCCATGCCCGAAACAGGTAAAATAGAAATAAATATATATCATTTTAATAAATGATGTTTATGACAAAGTTGCATCAAGTCCATCAAATAAATATTCTTGCTTTCTTATATTACTCTTTAGTATACAAGAGCACTATTATAAATTTGTTTTTTATAGTATAATTTAGTTTGGAAAGCCAATAATACAAGTTGGATAAAATTATAAGATCTGATTGCTCCAAACTAAAGTTTAAGAGCATTAAGTAATAGACGTATAGATTTAAGCCCGGATGTTTTATTGTAGATCCTGAGTACCTTATTATGATTTCATGGGGCTTTCACGCTAGTATACATAAGAATTGGGTGGCACGTATGTAA
>NEWO01001966.1:0-51811 GCA_003013225.1 Phalaenopsis aphrodite
TATATATATATATATATATATATATATATATATATATATATATATATATATCTCCGTGTGTACATGTATGCAGTGATATAAATGAACCAATATGCTTAAAGGGTAGCTTGAACTCGACCCGATTAAAACTTGATCATGTTTGCTCAAATTTGAAAAAAAAACTTCATATTTTATTTTAAACTCGAAAGTTAAATGAACAAAATTTGAACATAGTCTTAACTTTTTTAAAATGTTAGCAAACAAACTTGTTTGTTGTTCAAAAGTAACTTGTTAAATGCTCTATACATGAATGATATATTATTTAAATAAATTTTGATTAATTAAAATGTTTAATTATTAAATATATAGTACAATTAAAATTCAATGTGCATATAAATTTAATGCAATTTGTCTAACTATTGTAATTCATTGAACTAGTTTGTTAACACTTGTTTATCTTATTTGATTGCAAGAAGGCTTACTCACATATGATCATACAATTTTATGATAAAGACCAATTTTTGCTAAGCCAGTGTATCTTATATCTCTTCGAATAGCTTTATAAAACTCAAAAATTTGATTACCTTATAATTGTGACACTTCTGAATATCTTCTCTTTCCAAACATTGATATCAAAATATCTCTCATATTCATGTTTTTTATTCTTTTAATCAACCAAACTAAAATAAATTTGTATGCATTATAGTTCAATATATTTCCTAACACTCCAAATCCAAATCACACAGACATGATGATTAGTCTTTATGCAACTTCATCAAAACTAAACCAACATTATTTGTTCTAATAAATCTATAATATAACTAGTATATCTACCATCTATTCCAAAAGACTAACTTCGTGCATTTAATAGCTTCTCAAAATAATATTTCAATATTTCTTAGAAAAAAATATTCAATATTAATACTGTTGAATTCTTTTGAGGCGTACGGTCTCGTATCGTTTGAGAGTACATACAACACGACAAAAGATCTTGTATCGCAAAGGGAATGATAGAGACAGATGGATGAATCTTTTGAGGGAATCTTAGGAAATGTATTGAATTTCAATTTCTGGCTGTCAAAATGACTTGTCATTCGTGAACAACTCATGTTTGTCTCGTTAAGTTGCTCTTATTCGATTCGTTTATTAAGCAAACGAGCCGACCTTAAACAATTTTTTTGCGCTCGACATATAAATGAGCTAAACGCATAAAATTTTGTTCATTTATGTTCGGCTCGTTTTAACTCGAAATAATTAAATTATATATATATATATATATATATATATATATATATATATGATGATTATTTTTAAATAATTTGATTGACTATGAGGCTACAAACATTTATAATCAAGAATTTATTTTAAACTCTATTTAAATATATATTTTGATATAAGAAATAAAATTAAAATCTCACCCCTACTCTTAACATCCTATGGCTGCATGATTAGGTTATCTAAACGCTCTTTATTCGCGAACAACTCGTGTTCGGCGCTAAGCTAACACGTCGAACACGAAAGAATTTTTTGAGCTCGATATATAAACACACTGAATACAAAGTGGTATTTTTTTATCAAGCTGAACACAAACTAAGCCTAGGCTCGCTCAAGCTCGACTTGTTTATACCCCTAGATGCGACTTCTCAGAGGATCCCCGAGATATAAAGCGATCTCCCAAGAGAGCAGAGAAACAAGAGGATCTAGAGAGAGAAAAAGAAAGCAACCACTTGCTCTCCTTTCCCCACTTCTTTTATACAAAAAGGAGAAAATCAATAAAATAATTGAAGTAGGACAACTTATATTATATGCTGCCTTCCTCCAATGTCCTGATGAAAGACTGATATTGATGTTAGGTATTGTCGGTCAATGTCAAGCATTGACGGTACAGTGGTCATCCTTGATACCTGGATGAAAGGAATGAGTCACATCTTTCTTAAGGGATCAACAAATGTCCTTATTAGTCATGATGTATCTTCAAAGTCATAATGGTTTCTTCTTATAGTTGTTTGTCGCATAGTTGGGCTAGGCCGTCCTTTCGAGGAAGATGAGAATGATCGGATTGATAAGCAAGCTCGATTCAGCCACTTCAGCAGATGGGCTCGATTCAACCACTTTGACAAGTGGGCTCAATTTAGTCCTTTCAGCAGGTGGCTTAATTCATGAAGAGAAATTTAGCAAAAATTCAAGTATACCCATATTTGTATACAATTAGTTCCCCAATTTTCTCGGCTCTTTGGTCAGACGTCTGCAAGAAAAATGAGAGAATAAAGATTTTTTTATTCCTTCGAGACCTTCAAGGCAAGGATGACGCTTCTATCGAGAACGAGTCATTTCTCCTTGAGGACTCATCAGCTTGTCACGCGAGGAATTTGATTTCTTTATTATCAACAACTTTCAGGACTGGCCTTTGCTTGGGGGCATTATATGCTTATCCTGAAATAAGTAGTCTCTAGGTTTATGTCATTCATTAGAAGAATTTTCTCTTTTCACGAGTGTCTTGGCTTTCTTGTGAAAAAGATCCATTCCTATTTAACCTATCCTTCTTGTTGAGGTTTGTTGAGGATCCTATTTCTATTCGCTTAGGTGACTGTGCTTTGAAGAAGTGAGTTATTGCATATTTCGTATAGAGATATTTTTTTGTAAAGTCGTTTGAACTATCTCAAGAAACAACTACAGAAGTTCAAGTTAAATTTCATAAAAAGTATTAAATGTGATATTTTTCCAAACTTAAATATTTATTGTCGCTCGGGGTATTTATAGGATCACATAGAAACGAAAGTGGATCTTTATATGCATCATCAAACTTTTTTTGCTTTAAAGATAGGACAGTTCTAGAAGAGATGAAGGTTTCGCTTGTCAACGTGGAGGAGATTCTTCGTCATAGAGGGCAAAAGACTAGTTCTCGAACGAAAGAAGACATAGTTTAAATCGAAAGAAGAGCCTCGGAAGAGAGTTAAAATGTCAGAGGAAAAAGGAATCCACAGGGGGGTTTCTCTATAGGATCGTCAAGGCAGAACAATTTCTTATAACCACTTCGAGGCAGCCTTTCTAAGATAAAGGATGGTAGAGAGGGAATCCTCTGTTGAACAGAAGATTTGCTTACCTGGAAAAGCACCCCATGAATGATTCGACAGAGACTCATGTTTCTGTCGTGCCAGAAGAGTCAGAATTGCATCTTACTGCGGTTGTTGTTGATCCGAATATTTCCAGTGGAGTGTTTTTTGACGCACATCTTTTGTTTTCTTTTTTTTCTTTTTGCTTTCGGACTAACGAATAATTTATGATTATTAAATATCGATTTTATAGGCAAGTTCAAAGACTAAATTTCTCATCAGAATAAGATGCTAGAGGACCTGGTGCGAAAGGAGGTAATATCCCTCGTGGATCAAACCGTTGGTGATGCGGTTTCATATCAGAATGATGATGGCCTATACTTTAAAGGTAACATAATGCAATCTCATCAATCTGAAGCTTCTCCCCTTGGTGACTTTGATAATTTGTTGCTTTCAGAGGAATTGATGAGGCAGGATGTAAGAGAGCTCAGGATAAATAAAATGGAGACCATGGCCCTATCTGAAATGGGAGATTCTACTACCCGTGATGTCACAGATGCCGGAGAATTCATCTGGTCATGAAGGAGGCCTGCAGCCCAACCAAGGGGATCATATCCGATCCTATGCCTGATTTTGTCACCTTGAAACCACTCGGTGTGCTTATTCATTCGGGATATTTCGATGGCATTTGATTTTGGAAAGAAATGAGGATCTCTACTGCCAAGAAAGCTTTGAAAAAGTTCCTAAGAGGAAGAGATCTAGGCGACAAAGGTCTAATCGGACTGTTTTTTTTATAATGTCGTGACTTTGAGAGCGGCAAGGGACGAAACTCCTAACACAAAATTTCCGCTCTGGCTTGTGGTTTCCATTGTGTGCAGAACTGGTCAACATTTTGAATTTTTTTGGGGCTTGTTTTGACTCGCAAAAGCCCTAACTTGATAGAGAACATGATGGTGGTAATCATGTAGACTCGTGTCGAGGGCCTTTACTGGGCAACAAACCTGTTCTGGCATGTATTCCAAGAGAAGACGCAAAGTAATGGCTTAGACGTGTTTTCCTAGTCGTTGAAGGTAGTTGAATTGGTCAATAAAATGATTGTTTAGTGGAAGAGACCTTTCTGTTTTGCCCACAATCTGAGCAGCTAGAATATCTCTACTGAGATGCAAAGCTCAAGAAGGGAGATGCTTGAAGATTTGATGTTGATTGAGGAAGAGAAAGAGCTATGATGTTCTAATGAAGGCAGAGATTGACGTTGTTCGTTATACTTATCCTGGTTTTCTTAAGAGCAGGTTGGAAGATAAGGATGTTTTCTCTCAAAGGTTTCAAGCATCATAATCCTATATTTGACATCTTATGTGAATCATGCAGCCTTTGTTGTAGGTGAGAAGCAAAGGTCCAATTTGTGTCTGTCCGACAGTATTGTCGTGATCTTGACCTTAACCATGCCTAGCAGTATTGCGAGATCGTCTTCTTTTGTGGAACGTACAGTCCAGGAGGAAAAAGATGAGTATGTTCCTCAGATGCTTACTCAAGGAATGGTGGTGTGTGCCCCTCCCTTTGGAACATTGATGATAGAAGAGCTTCTCAAGAAGCACCTTTAGCACATGGGGGGAAAGGAAAGGGTATTGTGGAGAAAAAAAGACTTCCCGAGCCACTTGATCTATCACATGAATATGATGAATTTAAAAGGGTCAAACGAGTACGCAGGAGTCTCTTAGAGCAGGCCTCATGGTTACTCCAGCTATGGAGGATTGTTTTATAAAGATAAATAAATATGGGAGTCAGGAGTTAGTTGACCAGACTAAAGGCTGGTCTCCTATGGGAGCATTTTGTTGTTAGCATTTCAACCTGGTTCGCTCATTAGCTTGAAGCATTTGAAGGTGGCACAAGAAATTGACTAGGAAGATCATCATATTCCACTAATGGAGAGCTTGGCATCCTCCTAGCCATGGGCTTATATTGTCAATACATCTCACCAGGTTCTCACAAGGGAGAGAAAAGAGTTTAGAAATACTCGAGCTGACTTGGAGAGAAATATCGCTCTCGAGATGGAATCCTCAACAGAACTTCAATCGAAATTGAAGATGCCCGATCAGAAAAAGTTTGGTCTCCAGTGTTCCCTAACCGAGTACGCCAATCGAAAGATTGCTTATGAGCGAAAAATATAAATGTTGAATTAGGATAAGGCTTGACTTGAAAGGGAGATATTTAAAATTAGAACTTATCAGGACAACTTCAGAGAGGCCACCGGGAAGATCTTCATGACTAATTAGAAGGAAAGGGACGAACTTGAGGCGATGCGACAGGAGCTTGAATGGGAGAGGAAGAGGGCACTGGATTTTCGAAAAGAGGTGGAACAGCCTCGTGTCCAATTAGCTAATCAAGAGAGGAAGATGCTAATATGGGAATCGAAGAAGATAACATGTCTTGGTATACCGCCTCTCAAGCATTTAAAGAGGTCGTTGCGAACAACATCAACAAGTGATGGAATCCATTTTTGACAACCTTGTGCGCAGAGGAGCTCTACCTCTGAAATGAAAAGATATTGGCTACTTTGGTTTTTCATTGAAGCTCCGAGAGAAATATCGAAAATGACTCCCCTGGTCGCAACCTTTTTGTACCCCGGTGATCGCTTTTCTCTTTTTGTATGAATATGTTATTGAATACTCAGCTCATTTTGATATTTGTCTTGTATATGTTTTTACTTTTCCATGGTTCCGATGGAGTATGTGCTTTGTCTGAACAAGTTTATGTTCTGCACTCTTTCAAATTTTGAATTCGAAACATCATTTTTAAAAAAGGGGATCGGTACAAAAATGCCCCTAATGTCTGCCATAAATGGCAGATGTGACTGTTGTCTTTATTTGATCTTCCTGATGGATAAATTTCGTTCTTGCTCGTTCATCCCCTGTTCTAGTTTTCTCTATCTAATTTTTAAATGGTTAAATAGTTTGAAAGAATTTCATACTCTGAGTTTGATCGCACTATTCCGATGAAAGAAAAGTTTATTTCTATCATACAAATTCGGAGTTGGTTCAGAGCTGAAATCTACCATCCTTAGAAGTTTATCAGAAAAGTATATCTTCAATCAGTCCATCATTATCCAAGAAGCAAAAGTGGACGAAATGCCTAATATCTCTATGTAGAAAATGAAATTTGTTATTTCTATGACCGGTTCTGGCTAGGCCTTTGTTTCCCATTATTTAAGGAGCTAGAAGAAATTATGAACTTCTATGAGTTAGTGATGGTGCAAATCTGCATAACTCCATATCAGTGCTAATGTCATTTATATTGTGCCTTTGAAGCCAAAATTTATATTCATCGATGGACCTGTTTCAATTTGTGATGAGGCTGAAAATGTATTCGGACATAACAATTATCTTCACTTCTTCTTTGATGTCATCTTATGGCATTGAGCACAAAAACTATTCATGACGAAAGAAATTTTGCTTTGTAACGAACGAGGGAGAGTGGAAAGTGCCCACTATCCCTGGATCCCTGATGTCAAACGCAGCTATACACAAGTCAGACTTCTTTGACCTTGAAGAACTCAATTATCAAAACATAAAGGATAAAAGATTAAATGCAAAGAACTTTATATCCTTTGAATTTCTGAAGAATGTTCTTCGTGGTAAGCCTCCTGTTCCACTTTAATAATTTTCCTCTTGTTTGTCAATTTTTTTTGTGTAGTGGCTCTAAGCTTCTCGCTCGTTGATATTTGAAAGCGAGGGCTTCGTGTTTATTGAATCTGACTTGCCCTGTGAAAAATAATTAGCATCTCTTCTTTTTGGGGGTAAGTTCTATCGACAAATTAGTCCTGCTAGATGTATCTCATGTAAATAATTATAGACCGTTTACTTGGCTTCAAGCAGGATCTCCCCCGCCCTTTTTACTCTCGTTCAATCCCTCAAATGACAAAAAAAAGAATGAAAGAAAAAAGGGAGAGCTCCAACCCAGAATTGTGGTTGATGAGTGCACCGTAGGTGTTGATCTTTCTCCAAACTTGAGGAACTGGATTCATCAAGCAGGATCAACCACTTTGTCAATCAGATCAACATGCGACTCGATTTAGCCACTTTAGCAGGTAAGCTCGACTCAACCACTTTAATAGGTGGGCTCGACTCAGCCATTTTGATTGCTTGACTCGACTCAGTCACTTCAACAGGTGAGCTCAGTTCAGCCACTTCAACAGCTGGGCTCGAATCAACCAATTCGACATGAAAGCTCGGCTCAGCCACTTCAGCAAGAAGGTATGATCGAGCAAGAGAAATTTAGCAAAAATTCTCGTATAGCCGAATTTGTGTATACATATACACTCAAAAAAATCTAAATATATTTTATTTTGCCTAGTGTAATTTATAAATCTGCTTGAACCTATTTTTCAAACCCTCAAATATCTTAACAAAGGTTTTCCTTTGCTCTCCCATGAAACATTATAGATTATTATTATCGCAAATCTCAACATTATTTAACCTTTTACCTTAACAACAGATGGCGCAACATACAATTAAATCAAAACTGTTGTCATATTACCATTCTATGTCAATAAAATTGGCCCTTAAAGCACAATCTTTCAGTATAAAATAGTGATGGAAATACTAGTAAAAATGACAACACCCTGTTATCAACTAATATCCTATACTCTCCAATGCACAACTGCTTAAAACATCAATTAGTTCTATAACTAAACTCAAACACGGTTTCACAAGCCTCACCAGTAAGGTCATAATTTGATTTATTTGATTGTTTTAGTTTAGAAATTAACTAAAACAATTGATTTCGATTCTAGAATTAAACAAAAAAAAAAAAGAAACGATCAAACTATTTTTCAAAGAACCATACAGTTCAAACAATCCAGTACAATTCGAGATGGACTGAAATATAATTCTTTAGCAAGGAACATATTAAATTTAGCGTAAATAATATGTATCAAGAAAAATACAAAGTGATCTTTATTATAATTTTGGATTTTTGGCATGTGACAGAAAAAATATCCATGAAGATCTTTCTGTAACTTAATTGTTTATAATTCACAAGCTTTATAGATTTTCTCAACTAAAACAGCAATAACAACAAGTCTTTATCGCACTAAGTGGGGTCTGCTACATGAATCTTTTTTCTTCATTGCATCCTATTGAGTTTCATATTTTCATTTGATTCTAATAGATTAAGATCAAATTTTATACAATATGCCAAGCCTTTTTAGTTCTACATCTGCCTTTCTTAACATAAGTCGAATCTAAAATATCTACTTTCCTAACAAGATCATCAGATGATTGACATTTATTGTGACCAAAGCATCTAAGACGACTCTCTCTAATTTTGTCCTCCACTGAAGCTACACCAACCATATCACGGATAAACCTTTATAGTTCCCTTTTTGAAGAAATAATATTAATTTTCAGTTTGAAAGGTCCATAAAATATAAAATTAAATAAAACAATAACCAAAATCAAAGAAAGCAAAAAAATAACCAGCAGTAATCAAAAAGTTACTTTAACAACTGAATCTAAACAATAAAATAAGAACAATTCAATTCAAAAAGTTCAATTTTAGCTGAACAATACAATCCTTCGCTCACTGGAGCTAAAAAACCGAAGATAGCTGGTAAAACTCAGAAAGGTCAAGCTCCATTGCAATTATGACTCTACTATATGGATATAACTGTGAAGGAAATACTAGTAAAACTGACAACACCCTGTTATCAATTAACATCCTATACTCACCAATGCACAATTGTTAAAAACATCAATTAGTTCTATAACTAAACTCAAATACGGTTTCACCAGCCTCACCAGTAAGGTAATTTGATTTAATTGATTGCATTAGTTTACAAATTAACTAAAACAACTGACTTAGATTATAAAATTTATATATAAAAAAAAGGAGAATCAATCAAACTATTTTTCAATGAACCAAACAGTTCAAACAATTCAGTACCTTCCGAGATGAACTGAAATAAAATTAACTTTAGAAATGAACATATTATATTTATCTTAAATAATATGTATTAAGAAAAATACAAAGTAATCTTTATAAAAACTTGACTTTGGCTTCTGACAGAAATAATATCCATGAAGATCTTTCTGTAACTTAATTATTTATAATTCACAAGTTTTATAGATTTTCTATTTGAAGATATGGTACAATGAAAGATTTAAAAAAATAAAAATAAAAACAAAACAATCACCAAAATCAAAGAAAGAAAAAAAAATAACCTTCAGTAACCCAACCGTTACTTTAACAACTGAATCTAATCAATAAAATAAGATCAATTCAATTCAATAATTTCAATTTTATCTAAACAATACAAACCACCGCTCACTAAAGCTAAGAACCCCAAAGCTCCATTGCTGTTATGACTCTACTATATGGATATAACTGTGGACATGCTTCAACAATCTACAATAGCTATAACAGCTAAGGCGTCTTCGAGTTCATGTTTTATGCTTTATCTTAAGGTCATGCATTATGCTTTATCAAAAATTGCATAGAAATATTCGTACAAGAACATTTTTAAAGTATACAATATTCAATGTGATGCAACACAGGGATGTAAGAAAAAAGTAAGCTGACGAAAATTGGAAGGCATAAGTTTGTCTAAATAAATGGCCTCCTCCATAGCTGTAATTTCATAAGTTTATCATCCTAATTCATTTAATAATTTTAAGGAAAAAATAAGTTGGGTCAACTAGAAATTTTACATGCATTCTCACCACCTTTTACTGTAATTTTTATACAACTTGCTTAAATTCCATGCATAAAGACATGTAACTTGTTTTCATTAACTTTTTTACCACATGAAAGTTACACATGCATGAGAGTTATCATTGGAAGTTGGAACCCTTTTCACATGAAACTTACAAGTGCATGGAAGTTAGAACTCACTTTACATGAAACATACAAGTGCATGGAAGTTACATTAAAGCTATTGCTAAAATAACTCATCAAATATATTAATAGGGCGATAAAGTGCACAAAATTGAAAAGTTGTCATTAGTTATGCATCATATGTGAAGAAATAAGGAAACAAATATTACAACTCATAAATTTATGTAATTAATTTTCATTTCGTATTTTTTTGTCCCTTTGAATTCTGAATACTTCTTATTTTCTTCCTGATATAAATGTAAAAATAGCCATAGTATTATTGGATGAGAGAAACTAGATTTTGAATTTTCAAACTTAGCATACTAAAAACTTTGTTATTACTTCTGGAGATGTAAATAGTGACACCCATACATGTTTCTTGCCATTCAAAACACTTCAAGGTGCATTCACAACTCTTCAAGGTGGTAGCATTACTACAACATAAAATAAACATGCGCTTCAACCCGTATTTCAAATTTTTCATATTTATTACCAAAGTGTGAATGGTTTAAACTAAGCAATACAAAATTAATCCAAGGATAAAAAAAGCATAATCATAGAAAACATCAAAAAACTAATATTTAACAACTCTTTTTATGTGTTATTCCCATTTATTAGCAGCTCATATTAAGCTAAAACCAATGGTCATGTCAAAATCAGAACTACTAAAAAGTACATGAGACTTTACCACATCCAATTCCATGAGATGTCAGAAGTGGCAATTCATTACCTCATTATTAACGCTATCGCAACTATTTGAAATCTTCGATAGTTTTTCAATTATTCCTATTGATCGCCATGAATGTTCGATATTGAATTGAGAATGTATGAGCTTGGTGGGTAGAAACATAGAAAATCACCAAAAATAAATAATGGAAGAAAACATAATAATTGAATGAATGAAGGAGACCTTTATTACTCAATGTTAGTCACTCCTGAAACTATTCATACCAAACAAAATATTTTTTTTTCCTTCCACTCAGAAGAAGAAACAGTTAAGTCCTCCTTTAGAGCAGAAGTTATTGAGTAGCTAGCATAGCAACTTGGTGAGGGATGCTCAATAACTAATTGGACACATGTTTCCTATTAGTTGGTCCAGTATCATAACTACGAGGAGTGACCTCTCTCCTTCAAGGATATGACTCATGTTTGCGTGACATGTGAGAATTTTAAAAAAATGTTGCTGCTTCCAGTGGGTCAGCTCACTGGTGGTCAAGCCATTCTGCAGGCTTTGAGAATCTTGAAGATCCTAGTTAAATTGAGTAAAAATGAGTGATGGGCGCTTGCATAGGGAACCAGGCATCAGAGCAATGCTTCCAACCTTTTAATGTATCCACTTGGTTATGTTTAACTTTATGGAGCAATAATTATTGAGCAAGATTAATCCATGACCAAACCTAGTAATCCTTACTAAGAATAAGGGACAAATGGAAGTGTCGGCAAAGAAATTGGAGTTTAACAAGTAATGATTTGATGGTCCATAATATTGCACCCATTCTTGAACTCTATTTAAAACTAAAGATATATTAAATAGCAGCTATTGATCTTCCAAATTGCCTTATTAATCTAAGAAATTTGAGCTTATTGCTTTCATGGAGTCAAGCCAACATGTTTACTAAATGCAGAGATTTAAGAACTCATGAATTCCATCAACATCCGCTTTAGCCACCCTATAACTCCAACTATTGAGGCAATTGATGCATTGTTATACGTGATTTCTTTTTTTTTCAGTGATTAGCTTCGCTAAAATTTGAAAATACACCATACTAATAATTTGATTTTAAATTTTATATGATAGCATAAATTTTGAAAATTTCAATGGAAAAATGTGAGCAATCAAATATTTGGAGCCGTCCGAGCATGTTGTGGTGCAAACAACGTGATTTCAAGCTAACATGCCTGACCAAATGCCTACATGCCAAAGCAATGCCCAAGCATCCAGAAACAGAAGGATACAGCACAAAATAGTAAGGCTAGCGCCCAGATGCTGTATTAAGATACCTTCACGAATCCTTCAGTTAATACCTAAGAACAGACGGGACAATAACCCAATATTTTGCCCTATTTTATGATGGATCCTGCCTAGTATTGAGCTTAGTTCAAGCTCTATATAAGAAAAACTTTAAAGAGATTTAGTGGGACTTTACTAGAGATTTAAGGGCTATCTAAGGGTAGGAAGGAACACTGCCAAAGTTCTAGTAGTCATTATTATGGAAACTTTGGGGAGAAGATTCATTGAATGCTTATGCAAATGAAGAAAACAAAACTAAAAGAAGCAAAGTAAGTTCTCAACTGCAAAACCTAGTTTTCTTCACTACCTTTTTCTTTCTTCTCCTTCGCACTAAGTTCCATATAATAATTGGTTTTCGTTTCTTTTATCACAGACAAAATCACATTTATAAAAATCAGAAGTCATCAAATATTTTATTTGGTATTACTTTCAAAAAAAAAATTAAACTTAGGCTTTTTATTTATTATCGCATATTATGATATTTGCTTCATATGTTATTTATTTATTGGCCACCGATCAATAGTTCAAGGGATCCATTGCAAATCAAGTAGGTTGTTTAAGAATTTATATTGTAAGCACTAAAAAACATGCAAGAGACATGAGTTTGAATCAAAGGCCTAAAAGCTTGGTAAGCTTACAAGTAAACCCTAGAACCAGTGTTGGACTATATAAAAAATGTCTACGCTTCATATTTAGACCATTTGTGATCAATTTTATCAATTTATTGGCTTGCTCATATTTGATTTGTGCCTAAAATTTATTGGTTCTAGTTTACTGCTTAGCCATATGTTGTGAACTCTAAGATTCATGCTTTCATGACCTTTACTTAATGGTGACAACACAATACAACATTTCATCTGAATCGACAACACCAAATGGCCTTATAGCTCTCCAATAAAATAAAATGATTTGAAGACCCCAACAGAATCAACCATCCAAGTCAAATCATTTCCAACACCTTAAAACAAAGATCTTAAATATATCATTTTGTTATCCCCAATGGTATAGTGATGCAACTCCAAATCAAAATATAAGGTTTCTTGGTTCACAAACATTCAATTTATTGAAAAACCAAAATGTCTCTAACTATTTGGCATTCACCTTGCCAAAAATACTCCAATTCTAAATATAAGGTGTCATGGTTCAAAAAACTCCACTCAATTAAAAAACCAAAACAGCTCAACTATTTTGACGTTCACATTGCAAAAACTATCAAACTACACTGCACCCAAACTGCTATAAATACCCAAAAAAGGAAGGAATAGATTCATTCTTAAGACCCTCCATTCTCTGGACAACAATTTGTCCAGCCATTCTCATTCATCACTTTGAATTCACTTACTGAGTTGAGCATCGGAATGCCATTAAGAAAAAGACTCGTCAATGAAAATAATACTTTTCTTTCATTACATGCATATATAGACAGCAGCTAATTATTGTGAACAGCATACCCTACAAAAATTTATCGATCACAAATCATGTTTGACAACATCTTACCACCATCAGTAGAAACCTTTCCACTCCCAACAAATGACTAAAGGACATATTAAGTCTCATTCTTCCATATCTCAAACAAAGAACCGATCATGAAAATCAAGATTCATGATGCCAAAGAATTAGCCCCTCCACCATATCATTCGACAAAGAAACAAGGTTCACATTACTTGGTCAATAGCAGAAACCCAAGATGAACTTAAAGACTATGATAGCCCCACCACAAGATCAAGCATAAAATCTCACAAGGGAAACCATCATAAACCAAGCAGAAGCCAAAAAACTTGACATGAAAATTAAATAAAGTGTAATAACAATTTGAACTTGAAATTTAAATTTTGATTTTGATTTTTAAAATCTTAAATATTCAAACTCTAATTGTTTCCATCCACGTCAAAATTAAATACATTGTAAAAATGATTATGCATGCTTATGCTATCCTTCTCGTGGATAAAACAAGAGAAAAAGCGGAGGAAAAACTTAAATTATGGAGGTCTACATTGGAGTCTAAAGGCCTTCATTTAAGTAGAACTAAAACTGAATACATGGAATGTAATTTTAGTAGTAATAGCTCTAGTGACAGAAGTGTGACATTGGGTGATCAAATTATTAAAAGGTGTGAACGATTTAGATATCTTGTGCCTGTTGTTCAAAGCGATGGTGATATGGATGGGGATGTTAATAGTAGAATTGAAGTTGGTTGGTTGAAGTGGAGGAATGCTTCGGGCACTTTGTGTGATAGAAAAGTACCGCTTAAACTGAAAGGAAAATTTTTTAAGATGGTAGTGAGACCTGCAATGCTCTATGGCGCTGAATGTTGGCATTTAAAAGAGAAGCATAATAATAAGTTAAGTGTTGCCGAGATGAGAATGATTAGGTGGATGAGGGGCTTTACACTTAGAGAAAAAATGCAAAATGAATATATCCGTGAGAGGGTTGGTGTAGCTTTTGTGACGGACAAAATTAGAGAAAGTCGTCTTAGATGGTTTGGTCACATTAAACGTTGACCATCTGATGATCCGATTAAAAGAGTAGATGTTTTAGATTCGACTTGTGTTAAGAAAGGCAGAGGTAGACCTAGGAAGACTTGGGCTTATTGTATTAAAAATGATCTTAATTTACTAGAACTAAATGAAAATATGACACTAAATAGGACGCAATGGAGAAAAAGGTTCATGTAGCCGACCCCACGTAGTGGGATTAAGACTTTGTTGTTGTTGTTGTTGTAAAAATGATTATGCATCAATTCAAAAATTTTCACCTTTAAGCAATTCACGTCATGTGGAAGGTTTTCAAAATGCATTGTCTCTTTTGATTAGCTTTAGGCTTTATTTGGAAGCAATTAGGGCTAGCCACTTCATTAAAGAGAGCTAATTTATATCGGTTCCACTCGACTTTCATATTTGCTTTTTTAGATTTGACTTTCCTTCTTTCTAAGTTTTTTTTATTTTTTTTTAAGTTAAAAAAAACAATTAAAAGATAAAATATTGTTAAAATGAACAAAAGAGCATTTAGTGTTTTGAAAAATATAATAATAATAATTCTTCAGGGTTGAAATTTGGTGTACAACCCCTTTGGTCTCTTTTTTATTAGAGAGCAACATATCTTCTTATCTTGTTTTAACCCTTGCTTCTTTTTGATTTCTCTTCCAATATCTAACTCACTCACATGACATATTCTTCTATTGTCCTACAACCTTCTCAAACCATTTTCCCATTACTGTAACCACAACATAAAAAGAAGACCATAAGTAGGAGCAATCAAACAAGAAGACTTTCTCAAGACCTAATTTTGGTCATCTCTACGTTTTCATCTCTAAATCTATTGGATCTCCACTGCTACTCCAAGTCCATATATAATCTTCGCACGCACATCTAACATTACTAACCTTTCCAGTTCCGCCAACCCAATCATCTCATACTAATCAAATTTGCCCAAATTAGGACAACTTCACCAACTCATGGCTCTCCGTCATCTTCTGGCTTCCAAGCCCAATGGAAATTCAGCAAACACTGCAAATCACATGTAACAATAATATACAAATATTCCTAAGTAACATCATGCCCTGAACCTTTCACCATAAAAAAGACCCTACATCCAAAACCCCAAAAAGAGCTCAAGAGTTGGCTATGACCTAACCGCTTGGTTGGCACCTTCGGATCAATTAAAATTATTCCAATCACTCAAAACCTTCCAATGACAGTAAGTGGAAGCCTTGAATCACCCTGCTAAGGCTACAATAGTCATCCTACCCCATTAAGATTCAAGATGCCAATTATAGACACTTATGTTGGGTCAACAAACCCCAACAAGCAAGTAGGCATTTTTATTACTATTATGTGCCATCAATATACCATAGACTTGCTCCTTTCTCAACTATCCTCACTAAGCTCAAGGGACAAGCCTAAAAATGGTTATATTCCCTTCTGCGTAATGATATCAACAACATTCATCACACTAATGTTTCCATTTGAATTTTAAATTTGAAACAAAGATGTTGGTAGTTAAAAAAGCATTGCTAGCAAGTTGTATCACTAAGGATGTCTTTGATTTATTACTTGAAGTGTAACTTCTGGAATTTAAATTTTGCAACTCCTTGAATTGTGTGGGGATTGATGAAGGATCTTAATTTAACATCACTCAAATCACCATATCACAACTTCCAACTAGTTAATTTCCGAAAAACTAAACTACTCTTAATCAGGTTCTAAAACTAAAAATATTACAATAATTTTTTGCAATAAGAATAACGATAAAATGAACAAGTTGTTGATGCTTGATTAGACTCATGCAAATTAAAATCCAAAGTAACAAGCTATCCACATGCTTAATTAGTCTCATGCATGATAAAGGCTTCTTTTTCAGCATCAAAACGCCTCGCAAAAATCTTAGTCTATGTTCTCAATCCAACCATAAAATATTGCATGATGTTCATACAGAAAGGTTAGGACAACGTTAAATTTTTAGGCTCAATGCTCGATATTAAAATAATATTTATTGTAATAATTAAAACTAATCTTGATACAAATAATATACTTACTTAAGCTGGAAGAATTCTTTCGAAACTTAAAAGGAAAAAAAAGGGGCTAAACCATAGTTCCCAATCTAACACAAAATTCATTTGAAAACCTACATAGTTAAAATCTCAGTATTACTCTGATAATAAATAAACTAGATCATGTTAAATAACTCATTAATTTTAAGTCATACACATCAATGGCGCAAAATATCGTGCACTATAGAATATAGCACATCGTGGCTCAGCCTCAGCAAAATCTGTATCGCATGACGAGTTGCGTCAAAATAATGCATGTCATTTACACCAAGCATGGGCAATGGTGCATGGCGCATTGCCCCTATGATGTGCACTAAGTTGATTTTTAAGATTTAATGTAAAAAATAAAGAAAAACTTACATTCATACAATTCAATTATAAATTTGACTACATATCATCTAAACTCTAAAATTTATTTATATGACACAAATTCTAACATCACATTAAAAATGCCACTAATACTGACTTTGTAAAAAAAGAACACACGTTTTCATGAATTTTTTAATGTGCTTATGCTACAATATGTTATATATGTAAAAATTATAAGAATTGTGAGGTATATATGTACACATACATACATACATAGAGAGTTTTACAAATTATAATGATGTAGATAAGGAAAAAGTAACTTTTTTAACTTGTGATAATGGTGGCAATTTTTGGATTACTAATTTAATTGCTTATGAAAATATTTTGAATTTTAAGCTTTGGAACTCTGAGCTTTCTTTTTAGTTTATTCCCTCCTTATTATATTATATTTCTTTCTGTCTTAAGTTAAGCTTTCTTGGTAAGTTGTAATTATTCAAGCCCTAGTCTTTCCTTATTACATAAGGAGAAGTGTTGTAATTTGATTATTGAGAAATAACATAATACGATTTTCTCCACTTTTCTTCATGGTATCAGTGCAACATTACAAACCCTAGCTTTCTTTTCTCCACCAGAGCCTCTCCCTGCAGCCGCCGCCAGCCCCTGCAAGCCCTCCGTTAGATTGTCCCCTTGCAGTTCACAGAAAGAGCGATCCCTTCTCTCCGTCGGATCAATTTGCAACAGGCGCGATCGGTCCTCTCTGTCGAATCACTTCACAGTGCGCGCGATTCGCTCTCTTTGTCCGAACACTTTGCAGGAGGTGCACATGAGTCCTTCGCAAGCGCAAGCTTTTTGTAGCTCTGCAGACGGAATTCTTCCCCTTCTATTTTCTCTCTAGTGAATCATATGCATGTGGGGTAAAGTCGCATCTCATTCCTTCTGCTGGCAGTTCCTTTCAGCCTCAGTTACCAGCCAGCCTTCCAGACGTTGAATCCTTCTCGAGCAAGCATACCAGCCATAGGAGTTTCCCTTCTCATGTGGCACAATCAACCAGGAATTCTTTCCAACCCTAAACTTGGATATTGCTTATGAAAATGTATGGCATGAAGTTGCCTGCCTCTACTCTAGAGTTTAGTTCAGAATCACAGACCAGGACTTCTACCCAAACCATAAATTCAAACTCTCTCAATTTATACACAAATCAGAAATTCAATGGCCATGACTTTCATAAATGAACTCAATCTGTGTTTATGTACATTTGTAGAAAAAGAAAAAAGAAATATCTCTGGGGAGAAGGCACAGTTCCTGAGTTCAATGAACCTAACCATTGTTCATAATATTCATGATCATATAATCATGTCTTATTGATCAATTCTATGACCACAGAAATTGGAGGAAGTTTCCTGCTTTATAAGATAACATAGGAAATTTGGAAAGCAACTCGTAAGATTTATTCCATATTGAAAACACTGCAGAATTATTTGAAATTAAGACAAAACTACATGAACTCTGACAAGAAGAATTAAGTTTGATCAATACTTCAATACACTTACAAATTAAGAGTTAAAGTTAGATATGTATGGAAGTAACCTCAAGATGCTATATTGTATAAAACAACAGTGGAGAATAAAAGTATGATCAAGTTCCCACTTGGTATGAATAAGAACTTAGATGATGTCAGAGAAAGAATTAAGAGGATGAAACCATTGTTGAAGTCAGAAGGAAAGAAAGTAGGAAGAAACTCATTGATGTGAGGAAGTGTAGATTCATCTAGCACTGAAAGCTCTGCTTTGTATGCACACAACTCCTCCCATGAGTCAAAGCCAAAGAAGAATCGTTCATTATGTGAACATTGCAAGAAACTGGGTCACACAAAGGACAATTGCTAGAAACTATATGGAAAAGCTTTTAAACTGAAAACTCGGGCAAGGAAAGACCAGAACCACAAGGCCCATGCCACTAACTCTTCTAAGAGTCGACCGACCCTAACCCCTTCACCAACGAACAACTTGAGGCATTGAAGAAGCATCTTTCAAGCACAATTGAGCGGCTTACCAGCTTGATGATAAACCAAGATATCATGTCCTCCTATTTCAATAACAATGAAAGATTTCGATCTTGGATGATAAATTCAAGTGATTTTGATCACATGACTGGAGATATTTATGCTCCCACCCACTACCAAGAGTTCACAAACTCCAAATTTGTTAGATTATAGATGGAGCTCATTCCAAGATTGTTGGGAAAGAAGAAGTAAAGAATCTCCAAAGATATTCAGCTCTCCTCAGTGCTATATGTTGCCCAATTAGACTGCAATTTACTTTCAATTAGCAACCTTAATCATTTCTTAAATTTTATTACTAAATTTTATTCTAACTCTTGTGAATTTCAGGTGGTGGATTGGGGGAAGGTAATTGGCAACCCTAAACCCTAAACCTTAAACCGTGCTAAATTGCATCAAGGTATATACCAGCTCAAGAAAAGCAGATCTCTTAACACACAAATGTCTTCTTCACCATCCTCTTGTCATGTTCCTGAGTATGTTGTATCTAAGTCTATTGAGAGTCACATCCGGAACATCTCAAATTTCATTATGTTACAAATTTATATCATCTCTTTATTATTTAAAATCCAAAATTTTATCAGTTTGAATCCTGCCAATTGGCTAAAAATACTCATGTCTACCATTTGTCTCAGTACAAACCCTCACAACATTTCCCTATCATCTACAGTAACATTTGGTAACTCTTAAAATTGAAAATCATCACTAGAGACAGATGATTTATCTCATTAATTGATGATCACAATAGAATTAGTTGGGTTTTTCACAAGAAAGCAAAATCCAAAACTGCACAAACATTTTAATTCTTCCATAATATGATTTTCATTCAATTCCAATGAAAAATTTAGAATTTCAAAAGCGATAATACAAAAGAATATTTCAATTCAATCATTGGATCATACCTCGCAAAGTATGGTATCATCTATGTGAATTCTTATATTGAAACTCCACGGCAAAATGGGATAGTTGAAAGGAAGAATATTTACCTCCTCAAGATATCTAGGCCTATAATTATTTATCACAATATCCCAAAAATTTTCTAAGGAGATATCGTTCTCACAACAACCTACCTTATTAATAGAATGTCAAGCAGAATTCTTGGAATCAAAGCACCTCTCAATATTGTGATGGAAAAATGCCCTCATGTAAGAGCTTTCTCATCCAATCTTCCCATAAAAATATATGGATGTCTCTTTTATTCACATTCATCAACTAAATCATAAGTTTGACCCAAAACCCATCAAATGCATCTTATTTGGGTATAATTATAACAAAAAGGGGTACAAGTGATCTTTTCCCATTAAAAATAAAAAGGGTTATAACTCCATGGATGTTACCTTCTTTGAAAACCAACGCTGCAAAGCCAATTTTTAAATTTAGGGGGGAGAGTACGGGTGAATATCAGACTTGAGATACTACCATAGAGCCATCACAACTTATTCTACTTTCCAACAGTACTCTGGATACCCACATTGATTTAAAGTCATCACAACTTCATCTACTTCCCCCTGACCATCCTGCCTCCCAAGTTCCATCAATTGAGAACATTAAACCCAAGATTGACAACAATGAACTTCACCTGTATACTAGGAGAAAGAAATATAATTAGCATGATAAAGGTAATATGCAATCACAAGACTATTCACAACCAAACGTGAATTCAAACATCTCTGAAGTTCCAAAGGAGGTAAAATCTTGTAAACAATACCGAAAAAGTTACAAAATTATCCTATCAAGGATTATGTTGCATATGAGAAGTAATCATCAATTTATATAACTTTTTTTATCTAATTTTGATAGTGTGTAGATACCTAAGTCCGTTTATGAAGCACTTCAAATCCAAAATGGAAAAGGCTGTTAAAGAGATCCAAGCTCTTAACCAAAATGGCACATAGACCTTTGCAAAGCTTCAACCAGATAAAATACATGTTGGGTGCAAATGGGAGTTCAATGTCAAGTACAAAACAGATGGGAGCATCGAGAGATACAAGGCTAGTTTGGTGGTCAAAGGGAATCTTATGGGATAGACTATCAAGAGAACTTTGCTCTAGTGGCAAAGTTAAACACTGTAAGAATTCTTCTTTCTTTGGCAGTGAACAGAGAGTGGCAACTACATCAACTTGATATCATGAATGTGTTTTTGAATGGATTTCTTGAGGAAAAAAGTGTACAAGGAAATTCCACTTGAATTGAAAAATGACTCAAATAAACATCTAATTTGTAAACTATAAAAGTCACTTTATGGCCTCAAAAAATCTTCAAGGGCTTAGTTTGACAATTCCAGTTGATGAAATCCAATAGGTACATCCAATGGCAAGTGGATCAAATATTATTTATAAAACATACCCATAAAGATAAGAAGGATATACTAATAACTATGTAGATGGTATGATCCTGACAGGTGATGATAAAAAAGAGATTGAGAAAATTAAGAAGATTATTGTCATATAGGAATGACGAGAAACTTTTTGGGCATGAAAGTGGTCAAGTCCAAGTTTGGTACTGTGATATCCCAAAGAAAGCACATTCAGGACCTACTAAAAAAACAAAAATTCTGAGGTACAAACCTATTGAAACTCCTATAGATTTAAACGGAAAATTACATACAAGAGAGATAACACTAGTGAAAAAAAGTAGATACCAAAAACAGGCGGGTAAGCTCCTTTGCTTATCACACATTATACCTGATATTGCTTACTCTGTTGGCATTTTAAGTTAACATATTAACAGTCTGAATGAAGAATATTTGGAGATAACACAAGGTTTTTTAAAGAAAACTCCTAGTAGAGGTTAGTATTTAAAAAAATTAAACAACATGAAGGTAGAGGTCTACACTGATGCTAATTGGGCAGGAGCACTCACAGACAAAAGTAAGAAACAAGCAGTGGTCTCTAAAAGTGTTGCGAAGTTTGAATACCAGTCACTTGCTTTAAAAATTTGTGAAGAAATGTGGATCCAAATGTTACCAAGTGGTTGTTTGGTTAAGTGAATTAGTGGTGTATTGTAATTCTTTTACATGGATTTAAGAAAATTATATGTTTGACATAAAAAATTACAAATACAATGTAAAATATAAAAGAATTTGAAGTTTACATTGTAGTTCATTTTAGCTAAATTTGGAATTTGGCCAATTTGGCCAAATTTAAAATTTGGTCAATTTGATCGAATTTGAATTACATCATTCATATAAAATGTTATAGACAATTCGATGTCGCATGTCGCTGCCACCAGCTGCTGCTCGTGGCTTGCCGCCAACCGACAGACGCAGCCCGCAGTCACAACCCAGTCTGTTGTCTGCCTTTACTGTCGCCCTTTGCCCATGTAAATACATTATTCTCAATTTAATTCAAACCAAACAAAAAAAATATAAAGTCCTACGTTTGTTTTAAAGTTAATTAAACAATTCGAAAGTATTTCAAATACATTATAATCATAAGACTTTACAAATATTTTACATTGTATTTCATTTTCAGCAAACCAAACAACCCCTAAATGAGTTGGGATACTCTACCGTCAATCTCATGAAGACGTTTTGTGAAAGTCAAGCCGCAGTTAAAAAAAATATTGCAACGAATCATGTGTATCATGATAGGACCAGGCACATTGAGATTGATTGATATTTTATCTCTAAAAAGATCAATGAACACATTGTTAATTTAATATACATCCAAACTCATCATAAATTTGTTGATGCCTTCACTAAATATCTACCTCCTGACAGCTTCATTAATCTAAAAATCAAGATGGGTCTTTACAATATTTATGACCCAGCCCAAGGGAGAGTGGAATTCTGACCTTATTTAGTTTTATTCCCTCCTTATTACGCTATATTTCTTTCCTTCTTGGTAATGTTTTCTTTTGTAAATTGTAATTTTTGTAATTATTCATTGTCTAGTTGTTCCTAATTATATAAGGAGAAGTGTTAAATTTGATTATTGAGAAATAACATAATACGATTTTTTTCACTTTTCTTCATTAAGCAATTGAATTAAATTATTATTTCTATATCATCATTTTATTTTATCTTTTAATTGAATATTGTTTCATATTTATTTGTTTTTGTTAATATTTTTTTAATATTTTGCATCGTATTTAAAATGGAGCGCTCTGCATCATGCACCATGCACTGTGTTATGGCTCCACAGAAATCCTCGTGACAAGTGTCTTAGGTTCCTCAAAAAATTCCCCAAATGTTTGAATTTGGAGTTTAGACAATTATCATCTCTACTATTGTCATATGCCACCTTCAACAAGTTTACAAAATTAACCCTAGTCACTACATCCTTCTAATATCAATATATAATTACTTAGCAAATGAATTCCCTTCCATTATTTAGACATGAAGCTTGCTAACGTTTTGCAAGTATTATGTTAATATTATTAAATGTAACGTGTTCTAAGCTATTCTCATTACTTGATATTAGAGTATATTCATAGTACAGACAAATTTCATCTCAACACTAAAATATATTTATAGAAGACAGAAGAATGCATCTAAAACTAAAAAATTAACACTACTCCCAATATAACATCTAAATTCTTCTACATGGCTAAGTGAATATGTTGCCTCGATTAGGATCTAGAGATTCATTGTTCGGGTAACATAAATAGCATCTTTATAAATAAGAGGGTAAGGCCGGATATGTTAACTGCAACAAAAACCACATTGGATGGAGCTATATAAATTTTATATGCCCTTTTTAATGTCAAAGGTAGGCAACCCGTGCTATTTTCAGACAAGACAGGCAACAAAATAGCTCACATTAGTGTTATCATTTTTTAAAAAAAAAAAAGCCCAAGGGCAAACATATTAGAAAGGAAAGGTACATATAGGTTGGATGAGAGGGCCTAAACTGGAACCCTAAGCACCTGGTATACAACACACACCAAGATCCCAAAAAAGTACATATAACTCACATTAGTGTTATCTATATAATATAACACATAACATAACTCGCATAGCATTATATTTTATTAACTTAAATATAAAGTTTATTTTTTACACTCTCAATAATTTAAGAGTTATTTATCATTATTTTTATTTTAAAAAAATAGACATAATAAAGTTTCATAAGCCACCCCTGAGTCATACTCACTCACTCTGATGGAAAAATTTCATCGCTAAACTTTCAGCTTTATGATCTCCCCATTCTATCTGACTAGTAAACATTTATGATTTTTTTCTTGTAATTTTGTACATTTTTTTCATCTATTGTACTTCCATTTTTCTTTGTTTCGTAAATAGTTTTACTTGATCTAATTTAGTTGATTAATAAAAATATTGTTATTATATTATTGCTCTGAGTTTATTTGATTATGGTAATTTATGTTATTCAATATAAGGAACTACCTTCATATCATAAGTCATATCTTAAAAAAAACTCAAATTTTGGTAATTTCTTAGAAAGATTTGGTATGAAAATAGTCTTTCCTTGACCTACATGTATATCTAAGCAATATTATGTTCTATTTCTATGGCATTGATAATTCCTTTTTGTATCAAGATATTTTATTTTTAATAGTATTAAACTATTGATAATTATTAGGAAATTTTAATATATTACACTATTTTTAAAAGAACAAGAATTCATTATGTGCCATGTTTTATATCTCTATGGGATCTTTATGCTATAGTGTATTGTTTGCTATTAGCAAATATCATTGGTACAAAAAATGTCATCTGTATGAGGAGACATTATTCGAGTCAAAATATAATGGTAACAAAAATGGAACATGCTCTCAAAGCATGTTATACTAAGAAAGTAAGCTTTTATTTTTTTAGTCCATTATTTTAACAGCAATTTATAGCTATTATAATCTTTTAGCCATGAAATTAATTTGTACTAAGCCAAATTTAAAATGGGGGTTATACATTAAGTGAATTTAATTGAAAAAGAAAATCAAAGATGTAAGCATCATGTGCAATAAAAGAGGTGAGAAAACTAAAACAGCAAAAAATACAACAAAAAAAAAAATCAAGAAAAGGAGTTTAAGAGAACTTGAGAAAGCAATTGATGCAAATCAATACTTTAAATTTTGATTTTGCTTCAATCAATGTTATGTTAAGAGTTTCTTTGATTTTTCAATTTTTTAGTTTTAATCATATCCATGATAATACTTAGAGAATACGTTGCATTCTCTATCATTTTCACATAGTTTCTCTCTAATTTGGTTTAATTCTGTGTGCTGGCTTGATTCAGTTCCATCATTGATTCTCTATTGGTTTGGTCACCAATAACCTTTGCTCAACTATTTTGGGCCTGCAGTTGTTTGATATTGAATAGCCAATTCTCTATATGAAAGGTATGTTTGCTATTTAAGTAGGATTAAACGTTTTGTCAGGACACAACTTGAAGTGAGCTATGGGATTACATTCTAGCAGCTTGGAAGTTCCTATTCGGCTCTCTAATGAACAAAACTTGTCTGCTTGGAAAAAGAATGACTTGCAATATCATTTGAGTGAATTTTGGGCTTGCAATTTTGTACTGTAGCTGCTATCATGACATGTTTCTAACTGCAACCTCTTTGTGAATTCAATATTCTTTTGGTTTTGAGATTATCGCCTTGTTCGGATATTTTTGTTATTTGAGGAGAGTTTCTATGATTATAAATAAGGTTGCCCCTGCAGCATGTAAAAAATAATTTTTAACAGCAGTTTTCTTTGAATATTCTGCTTCCTCTTTGTTTTGGAGTGTTGATTGGACGTGAAACTTCTTAATGAGGTAAAGTGATAAATATCAATTTTTAAGGGAAGCTATCTCCTTGAAATAACATAAGGATTGGATTATTATTTGGTAACTTATATCATCTTCATTGTATTTAAGCTCTTAAAATAGTGATTATTTTGCGTATGAGATTGATTGTTTTCAAATCTACTACAACTTCACTTCTCTGACTGTGTAGTGATTTTTTTATCAAGCACGTGATTCTTTTATACCCTAATATATAGTTTAGATTTGTGTTAAACAACAATTAAATTATCACTTGACAATTTTTTTTTGAATTTCTAGTTTTCATGTTGTGTAAATGATTTTATGGATATCATTTTAAATCCACAGACCTAAACCCTAACGTGTATAGCATCTGTAATTGTTTAGGAAAAAATGGGAGATTGCACATTAAAAATTTATAGTTGACCGTAGGGATTTAAAAACAATGAAACATATAGCTTCTGTTTTACATTAACATAAACCATATAAACATAGATATAAATCAATAGTTTGGTCATTTAACAACACTTCTGGTTTCATATTGAGTTATTGGCCTACAGCAATTGAGAGCCATCAATTCATAACAAAACAATTAGCATAATGATGTAAAATACTAGGTTAAACCAAAACATTGGTAAAAGTTTGAAGAGCTTCTCTTTTCTTTCCAGTCAAAGAACAAGAGTAAGCAGAAATAATACACACACTTTACCAATGCTTATGTTCCTTGCTTTTTTTCCTTGAACATTGCCAGCATCACGTTTGACTAGCAAGGTTCAAAAAATTCAAATTCTCTATTTTAGATAGTAAAAGAAATGAAAAGTGCAATCCGTTAATCAACTATTAGCAAACAATAAGTATATAAGCATTCTCACTACCATGCCAAAAAAGCCTGTCAATATTATTTCCCCTAGCAGTTGATTTCAGCTACTTGAGTACCCACACACCTAACTTGCTGCAGCTGGTTGCTTTCAGTCAAGCTCTAAGGTGACCAGATAAGCGGCAAAAATAAGGAAAGCAATACCTAGAAAAGAAAACACACAGGTGCTATCTATCATGGAGAAACCAAATAGATGGAACTGAATCAAAATCCATAGAAAATATTTTTTCCAGATATAGAAAGGCAGCAAACACCGCTGAATCAGATGCTAAACCAAATAATGGTAAAATAAAGAATAATTTTATTCATACCCGCTAACATCGGAAATCTCCCTGGAAATTTTCATCTTTTTCGTGGTCCCTTTATACAAATCCTCCAGGCTGCAAGTCAACCGATTCTCAATGGGTGCCGCCTTCTGTGGCCCCTGAGAATTCATGTGTCTATCCCCACCAAATGCCGAGCCAAATAAGTCATCCCCAAACATCCCACCAGGAAATCTGGGCCCGCCCCTCATCCCAGCACCTCCTGCGCCACTGCCCATTCCCCCAAACGGGTTCGAAAATCCAAAGAATTCTGCAAAAATGTCATCCGGACTTCTCGGATTGAACCTAAATGTGCCGGACCCATCACCGCCACTGAAAAAGGAGGATCCGCTTGCTCCCCCAGCACCCGGCGGCGGCACTTCTCCCTTTAGTCCTTCCTCTCCATACTGGTCGTAGACCGCTCGTTTCTGGGGATCACTAAGGACCTGAGGAGACCAAAACAAAAGACTGGGTCAAGAATCGATCCATGGAGGGACAGCAAGCAAGTGGCGATTGTTCGGGAAAGAATGAAGTACCTCATAAGCCTCGGAGATCTTCTTGAACTTAGCCTCAGCTTCCTTCTTGTTGTTAGGATTCTTATCTGGGTGCCACTTCATGGCTAGCTTCCGGTAGGCCTTCTTGAGTTCGTCATCCTTGGCGCTCTTGTCAACCTGTAGAATCTTGTAGTAATCCACTCCCATTCCCGATCCACTCCTCTACCTCTTCACCGTCCGATAAACTGCTTCCGCTCTATTCTTTTCCCGCTTTCGTGGATTTTGTACTGAGAAGTAGGGATGGTTGATTTTGTTTATCCTTCCCCGCCTCTGCGGTAGACTGCGTTCGGAAGAATGAAAAAGCAAGTCTAGGGCGGTTTGGCAGCGCATCAGATTTAAGTTTAATAGAATTTATCTAAAATGATACATTTGGATTTCAAAAATTATGGGAGAAGCTAATGAGAACAAACATGTGATCAAATTCAATTTAACAAGAGTGTTTGATTTATGTTTTTTTATTGGATTTATGATAATTTTATGGCTAAATTCGATAGCAAGTATGCTACTAAACACCCCTTAGGACTGCAAAAGACCCCAAACGGCAAGATTTACGGGTGTCATATAAGTGATATGGAAGGGCGGGAACTTTGAAAAGTTGTAGATAATATTGACTGACATTAAAGAGTGAGGATTTCTTCGGTTCTTTTAAAAATAAGGGCTTTTGAGAATTTTGGGTTTGGTCATCAAATCTTAAGTACTGAGTAATACTGAATTTAGAGTATATTCTATAGTTCATATTTTCTCTATTTGAAGTTCGCTTTATTTGGCTAATTTTTATTTCCATGCTTGTATGTAAGATATTGTTGTCGCCGCTGGGAGACCAACCCGCTTGTCATCCCTTATCGTCAGCGACCGCAGCATCTAGCCACCTTCGTTAGCCCAATTATTCCCAAAATCTTGGTTAGTCCAACTATAGCATTCTTCATAAAGTTTAGGGTTTCATTTGTCATCTAGAAACTATTTCCTATCTGACTCTATCCTTCAAATCATATATGTTGATCAAATCCAGTATAACTAATTTATCTTTTAACTTCACTTAATCAGTTTAAATTTATCAAATCTTTTCAAAACATCCTAGATCTTGTGCTTTTCCCCTAACAAGTCGTCATCAGATTGTATGACGCGTTCCTCTTTTAGTCGTAATTCTTCTAATTTGGACTCCCATTCCAATTATGAAAGTTCGATCTTTGATATCTTGACTCATCACATGAATTGAGAGTTTTCTTTAGGGCTTACAGCTCTAAGGATTTCATTAACTACGAGATCTTGCACTTGTAAGGAATGAGACCACTAAATTAAAATAAACCTTCTGTTACATCTATATGATAGGAGAAGAATCTTGGTTTTACAAATTCATAAATCCCAAATAATTTCCTCATCTGGATGATTGAATCCATTCTAATATAATATTTCTATCTCTCAAGATAGTATATTTTTGTTTGAATACTGTATTCAATCATTTAGATAGAAGACTTTTGAGAGCTATGGTGGGAAAGCAACCAAAACAATTGTCCCTACCCGTATGTATGGATGATGATCTTTGCTTTGGCTAATTGATCATACTTTTAACAACTTCACCAATCATTGGCTTGCTATTATAATTTTGTTGCTCTTTTAACTTTTACTTATTTAGACTACCTGGTTAGGTGAGTAGGATCAACTTTGAAGCCCCACCACTACCTATGATTAGATGTCTACATGTTGAATTATTAGAGTGTCCACACAATCCTTGAATCAGTTCAAGGATCATAAAGACTGGTACTTAGGCACTGCAATTTAGCATCATGGCACCACCCTTTCTTACCTCTAAATTAGAGGGGCTATGCTATAGTTGTGCTCTCACAACACTTTAGCATCATCCCTCTGATCTGATTGTTGCATTCATTTGCATTTTTGCTTTCTTTTACACATGAATATATATGGAGCCTTCTAGCTCATGTTCAAGATGTCATTTCACATTTGTTATGTTATCTTCTAATTTCCTACATTTGTTGCAAGTTGTGTAACTTGATGCCCTTTACCTAAGGTTATAGTGATTGACACCTAGGTGTTGCTTGAGGGGAATAGCAATGCCTTCCTTTTTAGGAATAAAAGGTTGATAGCCTAAGGTCATCTATATGATCTTGTGGCATTTTCTTTCTATCTTAGGGTCACATTTTGTATTGATTGTATAATGACACGCCTAAAATTGTGCTACTTTTTATATATATATTATACTCATTTTCAATGATATTGCACTGTAATGGAATGTATTTTATGTGTTTTTGGTTTCAGATACAAAAGATAGAGTTCTGGAGAAAATGGAGCAAAAATGGTGCAATTTGGAGTCAAATGGAGCAAGGAAGAAAATTTTGACCTGACGTATTTTGATATAACTTTCTCTTTTATGCTTAATTTCTGTAGCATTTATCACATATTTTTGAATGAAATTATACTTTAAAGAAAGGTTATTTTCATGTTTATCTTGCAGGTAAAACACTTGGAGAGGATTGGAGCTAAAACAAGGCAAAACAAGAGCAAACAGGGGTGCTTCCAGCAAGTTGGCGCCTAGGCTCCAGTCTCGACCTAGAAAACAGAAAAGACAGGTCCTAAGCACCAGAAATTGCCTTGGATGATTTTTGGACGCCCCAAGGAGTTATTAGGCGGATTTTAGCACTTGGAAAGACAACTTTTCACATTTTAAAGTCCTGGAATCTCCAAGAACGCCGAGAGGTCGTAGATAGGAGTTAAAAATGTAGATTCTTATCTTTTCTTGAGAGATTGAAGAGGGGATTTTGAGACATATCTAAATTAAATTGTATTAGCATTGCATGGATCAGTATAAGACTTTGTTGGGGGGATTTTCATCTTTCTTCAGAAGAAAAAAACTAAGTATTGTATTGTTTATTTCTTATAATTGTTGTAAACATTTATCCAGTGGACGTGTTTTGATTTAAATGAAGATTTCTATTGTGTTTTCTTTATGCTTAGTGAGTTGTTTCCCTTACTCTTTTCTCTTGTTAGGAAGTAGTGGCATAAGTGGAAATTTTTGTTTCATGATAGAATAATTTTAATTTCTATGTAATGAGTAATATCTTTGTTGCATCATTGACATAATGTATTGGCCATATGTTATGTTAAAATCTGTTGTAAGTTGAAACTAAGACTCGGAAGAGGGGTGACTTTCACAACTAGAGTGCACTCACATTGTCCAATTAGTTATGGTAGAGTAGTTTAGGTGACAATACAATGTTAAGAAAATATTCATTGATTTGGTGTAAATTGGTGTTTCTAGGATGACAGGCTAGATTCTTACCAATTTGATCAAGAGTTTGGAACTTCAGGACCATTTAGACCTAAAGAGAGGGCACAGTGAGGGTGACAGGCTAGAACCTACCCGGCATAACCTTAGATTTAGGAACTTAACTTTAGGTTAACTAATATTCTTTATGCACTTGAAAGAGGGTAAAGAATAGGTTTGTTCTTATTGTCACAGGCTACATTAAACTCTAAGCATTTCATTCCTAAACCTTATTTAGGTCATCACAAGAGAAAGGTGGTTTTTACATCTCAAAATTCACTAAACCAATTTATCTAGTTATGTTTATCTTTAGATTTATGTTTGTATTTAGGAGTAGTTGTTAGAAAAATACCCTTAATCGACATTCCAAACTAAGATCTAATAGTAGTAGACTAGAATTAGTTTAAGGTCTGTTAGATCGATACTCTAGGTTTTAAAGAAAACACTATATCACTTGAACGATACGTGCACTTGTTTAAAACCCCTAGTGTGCAAACGACAACTTAAATTTAGTGTTCGACGGCTCTTCATAATCTAAAGCTAAGGCATTTCTGATCATATATTCAACTACGTGACATGGGCCACTCTAACGTTTAGAATTCACATCTGAAGAACTATGGGTTGGGATTTCGTGCTTATCGTGTCTGCGGTAATGTGCATGGTTTGATCTGTAAATACAAGCTCATGTGTTGCAGGCAGTGCTTTCGTAACAACGCCAACAAAAATGCATTCATTAATTACCATTGAGGATTGTCGGCGCTATTTTTGGTGGGGGAGTTGCCCGTAAGAAGCTATCAGTCACCGAAATCAAAATCTCGTCCCCCACTTCAGAAGGACATTTTAATTTACATATATATTTAGTTTAAAAAAATATGAAATCAAACTGACCCCATATTTTTCATAGTTTAAATGAAAGAGCGTTGTACCTCAAATCTTGTATTTATCCCGAAGGATAAACACAATACTTGAGGATGAGACTCGATCAAATAAACAAAGGAATATATGATGTTTGTTTGGTCTGTAAAACCTTTATATTTGCCGACAAGTTCCCCTATTTAATATAAAAAATTAAATAGGGTTTATATTAAGCTGGGTTCGGACATGCTTCTTATAAGGGCAAGCCCCTATAGTTAATTACATCTTAAATGACCAAAGTCACCTAAGAAGACTCTCGATAAGAATCAGGAAATATTATCTTCAAGGAGTTTCAAAGGGTATGACTTTTCAATGAGATCGGACGTAGAGGTGTGAAAGGGGATTGGTTCAAATTTGGAACATTTTATTGTAGAGTTCAAAGGAGGAAGAACTAGGGGATGTCATGGATCCAGAGGAGAACCTCGGTGTCTTCTCAAGCTAGCTTAATGTTTGGCTTCAGTTTCTGAGGAGAAATATTTAAGTGTTTCATCTTGTTAATTTTATTATTTAGGGCTTACATTCATGTGAAACGATCACACAAATATCCTGGAATATGTGAGGGTTTAGGTTGTGACAAACGACAACCTCGAAATCCTAAGACGAGTTAGGGCTTATATTGTATAACAGGGTTGTACAAAGGCCTAAAGATAAAGTGTGGATTTATGTTGCATAAGAAAGCAACCTTGAAGTCTTATGGCTTTATTGTTTTAGTCTGAGGAAGGAAGATTGGTTTAGCTGGGGAAGACAAGTTTTACTGATGAAGATGGCTGTGTTGCCCACCATGCTAGCTCCAAGCTCCTTGCCGTGACGAGTTTGAGTTTTCTAGTGTGTCAAGTTATGGTGTCAAATCAGGTGGCCCTATGGTTAAAGTTCTTTAAATTTTATGGGGGCATGTTAAAGTTGATTAGAGCGACACCGGTTAGGATCCTACGGTTCCCTCGTCCTGGCACCACTATTTTCTATTGAATTCACTTAGTTCAAATGAACTTACTAAACTCAACTTAATGAGTTCCATAATTTCATTTAGACCGTGAGAAGCCTTGTTAGCAACCGTAGGTTACCTCCTCCGAGAAGTTCCCGATCATCCGATAGAGACGTCTTAATTTAGTTGAAGTTGTAGTTTTGTGTGATGTTTGTGATTAAATTTTGAGTTGTTTTATATTTTGAATGTTGTGGAGGTGAATTTTATCTTGGTTGATTTTGATTTTGTTTTTTGTATTATGACTATCCTGATAGTTTTAGTTTTCATGCAGGGTGACATCGTTGTTTAGCATGCAAGTTTGCAGGTATAAAAGCACAATATGAAAGTACAAGAAAGAAAACGCTGAAAACTATAAAATCGTACCTGGCAAGTCTTCTCGTTCCACCACCTGAAACTCAAAAGGCATGTTAAGGCAGTTTATATGGAACATGAAAGTAAAGTCTTGGAGACCTACCTAACCCTGGGTCATATCTTGGTGGGTCCTTAGGAGTTTAATTAAGGATGATGTTGCCAAGCAAAATATATTAAGTTTAGTAGATCTCTGAGGTATCTAACAGATCTAGAGAAAGAAGCAAGTATGTGCTACTCTCTCGCTGCCTGGTGGAAAATCCCAAGTTCTTTTAAACTTATTATGTTGCTTAATAATTCATACTGTAAATACACTTGGTGCTCAATGAACATTGATGTATCAATTATCCCTAAGAATAAGGAAATTATCATCTATAATTTAATTTTGCAAATTATGTGGGTGACGACTCTTAAAGAGGCAAGTTAGTGTTATTGGAACACTTAACCAAATTTTGGTTATAATTGGGCTTGTAGTGTTTGAAAAATGTTTACTTTTCTAATCCTTATTTAAATGAAACTTGATTTAGCCTAAGTCACTACTAAGCTCTTAAGACCTAGGTGAGTGTCTTAGTTAGTTTTGAAAATGTTAAGCTTTAGGTGGTCAAAAATCATGATTTGAATTTTATTTGAAAATCAAAATAGAGTTATTAAATTGATTAGTTATTGACTTCAAAAAGTCATACCCTTAAGCCTTAAGTTCATTTTATTTTAATAAACTTCTAAATTTTAATAATTTAGAAATTTATTAACTTATCTTTTTCAATTAAGGAAGTGAGGTTGGTTTCTACCAATTAACCCCTTGTGTTTCAAACATCCAAATTAAGATCAGAGTTTACCAATTTCCCTCCTTGAATTAAGCCTAAATGTTAATTAAGGCTAAATTTCCAAAAATACACATTTGCCCCCCTAAAGGCTCTAACACTTCATAATTTGCCAAATTCAGTTCAAATAACTTTGAAATTTTTATCCTACTTCATTCATGGATTAGTTAAGACATTAGAGGAGAAAATGTGAATTTTCAAAATTTAATTTATTTTATATAATTATTTTCATGCAAAAATAGGATTTTTAAAAGAAAATTTCTAACTTGACCAAGGTAAATCCTAATCCCTTGAAATTTTTATAGGAGGTAGGCTTAGACTAGAGAAGCCTTTGAACCAAATTTCATGATTATTTGAATTTTATCTTAATTTTAAGAATTATTTTAAGTTCTGGGGTATTTATTAAATATAAAATATTTCAAATGGGGAAAATTAAGTTTTGTATTTTTTAAAAATCCTCTTGAGGTCGGAGAACTCATAGAAGAAGACTTTATATTTTTTTAGTTTTATTTGCTTTATTGGAATTATTCTTAATGAAAACCCATTTTTAGCCTTTAAATATCATTTTTAAGCTTTAAAATTCAATATCTTTATTTAGAAAACCAGGATAAATAATACAATTGTTCCTAAGTGCTTAAAAAATAATTTAGAATATTTTCATGAATTTTATTATTTTTGTGCTTCTTATGGATTTTTAATTATTTAAATATTTAAAATATACTAAAAATCAAGTTTTTATTTTAAATATCATTTTATTTTTAGAAAATACCTCTGATCACAGAGAACTAAAAAAAAACTAAGTTTCATAATTTTTCAAGTTATATTTTGATTTTTAAAAATTATTTTTGTGCAAAAAATGTTATTTAACTTAAAAAATCAATTTAAGTTATCAAATGAACTTAAAATGCTTTGAAATTTTTATGGTGAGTTCTCTAGATCTTAAAAAGTAGTGAAGATAAAAAATCAAGTCATTTTTTTTGTATTTTTCAAAATTAATTATCTTAGTGATTTAGGGTTTGTAAGATTAGGTGTAATTTGAATGACTTGGCTTATGAGAATTTTTCCAAGGGTTCTCTGGTCATAGTAAACCTTCCAAAATTTTCTTGGATTTTTCTAAGCAACATGCTAATTTTCATGATTATTTTAAGCAAATAATGCACATAAACTTAAAAAATGTGATTTTCTGCCTAGGGACCTCCTCTGACTTTGGAAAAACCAAGGAATGTTTCCTAAGATAGATGTAACAACATGCTAAAATTCCAATCTATAATGAAATGCCTATATGCATGGAGAATCAAAAGATTCAAATCAGTGTCTAATTAATTAAAAATAAAATATGCATCACATAGACCTAAAATTATTTCCACGTTATTCCCCTCTGTTCACTGAGCAAGAAGGTATTTTTATTTTATTTTTGTGATTTTTCTACACCAAGATATGAATTTTTTAAGTTATTGGTATTTAAATAAAGAGGAAAAATCCCTATTTATCTATTTAAACAGCGCGACGCCATGTAGATCTTAGGCAGCTCCGAACTCCACGCGGTGCACTCCCATTTGACGCTGTCATCCGCCTTAACGCTGACTCGGCCCTCGATTTATGTTTTGAAGCGCTTTCCGACTCGATCTCCTCCATACATTCGATACACGCTTGATCAAATGGCTCCCCGTCATCGTCCCTAATAGAGTGATCTCGTGACCGTCCACACTAAAACCTTAAGATCTCGACCTAGACTCAACCAAATCACTTCGGGTTTGATCCTATGGACTCATCTAAGTGAAACAAACACATCCATACTATAATCATGCAATTAAATTAAGCCTAATTAAATGGAGAATCAAAATGGGCTTGGGAGGAAGAGAAGTTTTATACCTTCGCTCTGAGAAGTGAAGCTTTGATTAGAGGGTCTCGACACATTTGTTGTGATCCAAAGAGGCTAGGGATTGAGTCTTTGGTCTTGGTGTGAGGCCTAGATATGATTTCGATCACGGCTGGATTTGGGTGTTGGTTTAGAGCTATTGTAGAGGTTATTTCAGAAGGGGATTTTATGGGGCTTTGGCTTCTTTCTCGGTTGTGAAGGTGTGGGCACAAGTAATTGAAGTTTGGTGGAAAGTGAGACTTTATGATGAATCATTTAAAAGCTGATATACATTTATAAATAAATGAATGTCACAAGTTCCAACTTTAATGGGAGGAAAGTGAAATTCAAAATTATTAAAGGCTATCCAAATATAGTAATCCTCACTTGAAAAGAAAAAGAAGAATTGAAAAACAATCCCAAAAGAAAAAAAAGAGAGAAAAGAAAAAGGAAAGGATTGAAAAACAATCCTAATATAGAAAAGAAAATTAAAGTATAAGTGAGGAGAAACTTAAAGAGATGTCTAATAAAAAATTGGCTTCACTGGAATCAACTTAAAGGAAAGAATTTAAGTATATTTCTAAACTTATATTTAAAGTATTACAATCTTTACTAATAGAGTTCTCATGGATTTATTTTTCATATTATTATTCTATGTGCACTTATTGTGACAAATTATAGTTATTCTTGAAATAAATATGAGACTAGAACTCCTAGACTTGATGACGTGATGATCTTGCAACTATAATTTTGATCTAAATTATGATTAACCTTTCTGAAAGTCTTGCTATTATATTCATTTAAATAAAAAATTCTAATATCCTTAAAGTGAAGTTCTCTTTCATGAATCATAATTTTATGTAGTAGAAAAATTACTTGAGGACAAATAATAGTTAAGTTTGGGAGATTTTGACACACAAAAAATATGTTAGATTTCTTATACATATTTTTACTCATTTTTGGTAATAATGCGCTTTAAAGAAAGATATTTTTTATGTTTTTTTACAGGTATGATGATTTTAGGTGTTTGGAGCCAAAAGAAGCAAAAAAGGAACAAATTTGAAGCAAAAAAAGACAAAGTAACCAAAACTGCCTACGGGCGCTGATGGCGCCAAAATGGGTGTCGGCGGGCGGTGCCCAAAGCCAACTTATGCCCAAATTCAATGTATTTGGACGGATTTTGAAAGGGTGTTTGGGAAATCTCTTGGAGAATTTGTTCTAAATGAATTTAAACTACTTTTGGTGCCCAAATTTGATGGTGTGAGTGTAGGGGAGAGTGTTTCATCTTGTTTGGAGAGTGTGAGAGAGTTAGGGGTTGTGTTGGATTCCTCTCTAAGGAGTGTAGAAGGAGAATGAAAGTGAGAGATTTCTTCTCCTGTATTCATCTAAAGAAGGAATTGTGTGGAGTTGTAAAGATAGAAGAGAATTCAAAGGAACTTCAAGGGATTTGCTTGGGGAAGAACTTGAGATAAGTTGTATTTACTTCTTATGGTTGTATGAAGTTGCTTTTAAATATTAAATCCTTATTTTTGGTATTTTTCTCATGAGTTCTGAGTAGATTTCTTTATCTTTCTCCTAGAAATAAGATGTGTTGATGTGATGATTTAGATTGTTTGTGTCGAATTCATGCCAAAATGTTGTGATGATTTTACACTTGGTGCTTCATTTACTTTTCGATCTGACCAATTGAATTGTTAAGATTTGTTGTGAATCATATGATCTGATAGAGCTATGTATTCTACAACAACAGTGAAAATATATTTTATTGGGCATAAAATTAGAGATTTTAGAGTGACATGCTAAAATCTCCAATTTGGTCCTAGTGTTTGTAAACTAAAGCAAGAGCTAGCCTTCAGGGGAAGGGAAGTGGGAGCTCTGGAGTGACAGCCAATATCCTCATAGCCTAATTATTGATTTAAGAGATAAACCTAAGATTAGTTAATGTTTTTGGCAACACTCGAAAGAGGGCAAAGATTAGGAATGCTCTGATTTGGCACAACAAAATATCCTACTAATCTTTATCTTTCACTCATTACAACATCATTGTAAAGGGGAGGACGTCTTCTCCATATTTAAAACTTGCAACACAAAAACTTAGTTTCGCGTTAGATTACTTTCTTAGAAGCTTAGTTTGTACTTTAATGAATTTGAATATTTAATTGTCTTTATACTATTATTGACTTTAATATTTTCAGTACGCGCTTTGTGAACTGGATATTGGCTTTCTGCACTATGTTTTGCATTTTAAAGCTCCCTTGTTTTCCCTATAGGATCGATAACCAGTACTTCACCAAAGCCCTGTATTACTTGAGCGATATGTATACTTGCGTTCATAACTACGATAAAAGAGAAGATATAAAAATTAAATTAGAAACTGAGCATTTAGAAAGTCGTGGCCACACATATATGCACGACACCTTGCAGAAGAACACTCTACTACACTACTATGCATAACAAGCATGCAAACACTCCAAAAAGTGCAAAAAAGGTGACACATGATAAGCACAAGAGAAAAAAAAATCACAGAATAATAGCCAGAGGTGTTAAAAGGAACTACCTAGCATTCTAAATCCTAGCTTAGCACACCATCTAACAAAATGTGTTCTAACCTGCATCAAGTGCATAGGGTAAAGTCTCCGGATAAAGTATGACTTTGACGGGTTCGTCTTGCCGATCCTATCTTAAAGATCCAAGGGAACCAAAAGATGTCACTCAAGGTGGATTTTGAAATGAGTTAGCCTTATATACGACATAGTTCTCTACATGCATTATTTTAAAATCATGGCAAATGTAATAATAGTAGAAAATTTAATTTTTTTTAGTTTTTAAAATAAGGGTTATTAAATGCAAACCTGTAACATGTAATGTGGCACAAGTCAGATCCCTTAGATTCTTAGGACAGTCATACTAGTGTCAACCTCGATGACTTAACTCATATTGCTCATCGAGATCGACCCGACAAGTAATGCTCGTTAAGACATTGCGACTGACACGAGACTCACTCTCTTATCAAGCCTGACTCCCTATCTATGCAAGCATGTAAATGTAAGTGCAGACAGTCAGATGATAGAAGTGTTTGGTATGCTATGGAGGCACTGACTCAGGGGGTGTGTGAAGGGGCACTCAAAGTGAAACTCAAGCAAATGTTGAAGACCACACAAGATGTCATGCAAAGCACACATCACAAAAGGTGTTGTGCTTAGTCACCTAGGGCATATGACACCACTAGAGAAAATGAAACCTTATCCCAATAACAACCAAAAACACATACTGATAGACACATATAGGTTGCATTGCACCATACAAGCAAGCAGTCAAAACTCATGCACATGCATAACATTCACTATGCAGGTGATCTGTCAACCAGGCTGGGGCGGTCGATTGAACCAAAGTGCTGTGTTGACTAGACCAGGGGGACCATTCAAGGTAAAGTGACATGATGACTGAGCCGGGGTAGCCAGTCAAGGAAAAGCGACATGTTGATTGGGCTAGGGCGGCCAGTAGAGGCAAAGTGAAGTGCTGACCGAGTCTGTGCAGCAGATCGAGGCAAAGCGAAATGTCGGAAGGGTTGGGGCTGTCGGTCAAGGAAAATTGATATGCAACATGCTTTAAACAAGATATTTAACTAATGTAAGCAATCACGCTCTATAGCAAACCAAGCTCACACTAACGTCCTCACTTAGGTACCAAAAGGTTTGGACATATGGATATGCAACATAACCACCTCCTGCTTTGGCGAGGCATTTGAAGAGTTTCTCCCACGAGATTTTGAGGGAAAACTCTCTACAGTGTTGTGAAATGGACTAACTACAAAGTTTTTCCTATTTCAAAATTTTTTTAGTACTTTACAAAGCGAGCTAGCTACAAAGCTTTTCTCAGTTTACAAAGCCTAACATTCCAACTTCTGCAAGGAAAGTTGGGGAAACCAAAGCAAGGGGAGAAAGGGACTCCAACCCATAGGGATTTGTGTTAGAGTTCGTAACAAGAGGAAACACTCAACTCTACAATGGGTTAGTCCACGCATGGTACTCGTACCCCATGGCTTCCTCTAGGGAAAACAACGACCATCACATAGGTGAGGCAATCACATCGATTAACGATGACCAGACACATCCTCCCCATGTGGGTGACCGAACCCACGTGTCAACACTCAACTAACCCTATGGCTAGCTAAGAAATAAAAGGAAAGGATCCAAGGAGGGTATACCATCATGTTAGTTGCTCATTGTTTGGCAAAGTCTGGGAAGAAGCTCTCCTCGCCAAGGGAGAGGATGTCCACGATTTTCCACGCAACGGTAAAGTTAGTGCCCATCGATGGCAAGGCAGTCCAGCGAGTCTTCCACCCACCAGGAAATGAGGGCTAGGTCTCAGACCAAGAGGCTGGGTCCGCGTGGTAGGGTCGGGCAAGTGTTGAGTTAGCTGTGAAAATTTTAGCTCTTACATGGTTCACATTCCAAGCAAGCAATATTAAAAACATTCTCTTGTTGTTGAATGTTAAGATGTTTACAACATATCATGAGTAGATTATATGAGATTTTGTTACCTCACAAGTTCTTTCCACAAGTGATGCATAATATATCTTGTATCATTCTTTTAGTCTTACAAGTATAAATACATATGCAATTATGAAATTTAAGGCACAAAAAAGAAAGTTTATAACTTTTAAAAACTTGCGCTTATATATTCATGCATCAAAGCGTATGTGACGTGCTTTCCAAATTCAAATTTATTTGGAAGTACATATCCTATTTTTACTAGGTTCCACTATCACTAGATTGCATGAATGTTGCCATTCTAACTTTTCTATAAGTCCAATGAGATGTAATTAAGATGTGGGAGTCGGGTAATAAAAAATCCTTCAATGTCGCTTTTATTTCTAATTTATTAAATATTGTTCTTCTTTCGGTGGTAAGACCATCAAGCAAACAACACACTTTGATAGCAATTAAATGGTGCGGTGCACCCAAAAAAGAGGAATTAATGTGTGAAAAAAAACCCTAATAAACTATAATCAAAACCGGGTCTTGAATCAAATGATAGATCTAAAATTTCACGAGCTACTTTTATAACATATATAATCAAGTTTTACAAGTAATTTTTTAAGCAAAAAACATACCTACTATCATATTCTCTATCACATAATTAAGATAATAAAAATAATAACTGATTTTTATTGTGGTTTTACAGCAATGGGCTAAGTCCATGCCCTGCAACTTCCCCTTGAGATCTCCACCGCTCTCTCATTTACCATGGTAAGGCAAGAAAGTCACTCTTCTTCAATGGAAAGTGGGAAATCCAACACTCTTCCTTCTATTCAAACAGAGAATTAAAAAGATTGTCATGGGAAATCCCTACTCTCTAACCTCTAATATTCCTTATTGTCTCCAATTTTTTCTGAAAAAATAGTGTCGGTCGATCATATAGTATGATTCATTTACATAAACTCATATCAAATAATCTTGTTGATCTGATCACTTGATTAAATTAATTTAAAAAACTACTTTGGACATGATTATTTCACACATTAAATTTATTCAAATTTTGAACTAATATAATCTGGGCAATTTTGAATTATCAATTAGGTAGAGAATGATGTTAATCATACAAAAAAATATATATTGTACACTACAAATAATTTAGATTTAGAATTCCTTTAATGAAAATTGATCATTCATATACTTACACCGAGCTAGTATCATCCTTCATTACAATAAATATCATACATTATGATCCTTAGATTAATATTCATTATTTGTTATATATCCTTACCCATCACAAATATCATCAAAACAAGCTTGGTCATATGAGCATTTATCTTTATTCATTTTTCCTAGGTGTCATTTTTTTTACTATATTAATTTTATACATTTTCGACATTTTAAAAAAATATATAAGTTTTTACAAATAGTTAAAATAATTTTAATTAATTTAAATATTTTTTTTAAAAATAACTAACGCCACCATTACCCATCAACACCCATTATTAATGTCTCCACCTGACACCTCAGACATGACCACCCGCAGACATCGACCACCACCATCATTGCACAAACACTCATAGGTCACCACCTCGAGGCACCATCACACACATATCAATTTATTCAAAACTAGCTTTATTTTTAAAAGCAGAGAAAAATTCATAATTAAATGACTTCAAAAGAAATATTTTTTTAAGATTTTTTTTTTTTTTTGAAAGTTGAGGCTTAATGACAACCCTACTAAAAACTACTAAAAATAATCAGATGGCCATAAAAATGCCTTCACTGCTTTGAAGCATTAAGACATTGCAACAGTCTGAAACTATACAATCATTATGACCACAGGATCCAAGAGGATCGCCACCTCCTTTTCCCATCTGCATTTAGCCTTACAAAATTTACAAATTACAATATTCTGATACATGCAATATCAGACATTATTCATTTTTTTTTTCCTGGAGCTCAAACTTCTCACATCTTGTCAAATGAAGCATACTTCCAAGCTTTCAATAGGCAGCAACACGACCCGATTCGCAACCCGGTATCTTCGATGCATCGATATCAGCCCACACTTCATTAATCCGACCGACGAAATGAAAAGGAGAATTATACTGAGCAATGGAATATGAGTTTTTGTCAAAAGAATCAGTGGAGTTGGCCCAGGGTGACTTCCTCAAGCTAACGGCTAGTTTCTCAGCTTCCTTCACAATATTGTTATCACGAGCAAATCCAGAAAACTGCCTGATTGCAACACAGCGAGTGGGCCAATACACAGGTTGGAGGTTCAATTCTGGGAGAGGAATGGGAGGGGAAGCTTGGAATTTGGAGGGAAGATAGAATCTGACAGAGTAGGCTGAGGAATGCAGGGGCCCTGCATCCGGAACAATACTGGTTAATACAGGGGTGGTCATTCTGATTCTCGAGGAATTCAAATTGGCTCCTTGAATGTACTGAAATAATCTGAAACATGGATTATGTTAATGATTTAGCATATGCATGACAACTGTTTATGAACAAAGATATTTAATAAGAGGATAATCCTTCACCACAGAAGAAAAAAAACTGTCTTTTTAAGGGTTGTTTAGTAACAAATTTAATAAATTCTGTAAATCTGGATTTGCTTGGTAAATCCTGAATTTAAGACAAACCTGAGAAAATTTTGAGAAGAAACTAAATTCACTAAATCCAAAATTTAAAAGTTAAAACCTGTTTTTTTGTCTAGCAAAATTCAAGTAAAATTCAATATAGATATGTTACTAGATAAACTTCTTAGAGCATATTCAGAAATTGTTCTTGGACGATAGACAAGCAGATCAGCAGCTGCACTGCACAGGTTTAGCGAGGGCTAAGCCAAGCAACTCAAATGGATTGAGAGAGAGAGAGAAAGCGCTATCCATGATTAATCACAAAGAGAGAGAATACAAGCCATATCTTTATTCCAATAACAAATCATCATTATTTACATGATATATAAATAGTAGCGATAAGTTGAAAGAAAATATAATCCTAATAATTTTGAGATGAAGGCAAATGTGTCCAAAATGATGAATGATATGAGTGCCCTTAAAAATTGATAAACGACAAATAGAGAGATGTCTTAAAACAAAACGTAAGTGTTGACATTAACATCCATAACCATGAGAAAGACAAATTAACTAATTAAATATGACTAAACTAACAAGGGCAACAGCTCATGACTCTTTGTAGAATATAGACGTCGTGTATGACAACACAAAATTTTCACAAAAACTTAGCCTCTTGCAAATACGTTGGTAACTTTAGAGAGGTTTTAGAAATATCACATTCACTGAAATAGAAATTATATATTTGTATTGTAGAACTGAATACCAACATTTGAAATGCTCAAGAAGGTTGCCATTATAAACCATAATACACTAAAAATCAGGACTAAAGATATTAGAAAGAAAGCTGGGAATAGAGTAAATAAGGCTCAGGAAAATAGAGAAAGAGTAAAAGTTCGTTGAAGCTATTTAATTTTAGGGTTTTCAAGGAAAATAGAGAAGTAGAAAGGAACCATAATAAAGAAGAATGCTTGCCAAAGACAACAAACCCTTCCCACAAATAAGGTATTGTTGCACTCCGTCTGTAATGCAAATGAAATAGTAATCCAATATATGATCAGAATGTTGAGATCAAGGATGAGTTGACAAAGGAACTGCTAATGAAGATATAAATAGAATCTACCTGCATGATAATAGGCAACTACAAGCAAAGCATCAACAATATCATTTGTAGCATTTCCATTGTACAAAGTCAAATCTATCACATTGAATATTATTAGATAGATTCCAGCGTTCATTGAAAGATTAAAGATCAATCACACTATATTTTAAAAGTTTGCTTTTTGAGAGTTTGAGTCGGAAATCTCTCAGGCCTCATTCTTGGAAAAATCAAATCTCCTTAAATCCTAACAAACCTCACATGTGAATGAATCCACAATGTATCGACACAGACATTAATCATGCAAGTATATATGTCAATTAAAAAATATACAAATTTTTAAGTCTGAGTTATCAATCACACGAGGAACTTGTTAGTTCTCAAATTATATTAAGCATTGAATTACTAATTTTAATTTAATTCAAAAGATTTAAGATTTTTGAAAAGTTTTCTATAGGTCCTAAATTTTAAAGTGAAAAATTAGAGGTTAGGAGTGCTGCTAATGTGAAAAACACTTCTTTGAATTGATTTATGTAAAAGTTTAAAGATCCCCCACAAGGTTCTTCCTAAAATAGTTCACAATCAAGGACAAGTACTTATTTTCTTCCGAAATATAACAAGCAATGAAATCTCATATTATGATTAAGTTTCCTTAAACTTGTAAGGACTCACAGTATTCCCAATTCCTTTATGTGATTGCAAACATCTATTGACAATATTGCTATTTCACTAAATGTTTGTGTTTTAACTTAATTGTTTCACAAGTCTTCTTCTGATTGTGTTAGACTATAGCATTTTTTAACCAATCAAATAACCAATGAAGATTTGAAGGTTAAAACATCAACTTAAGCATGCCATTACTCAGAAATCTAACATGAATTCACAATTAACCTTCCGCAACCAAATCAAAAAAGAAATTACTCTAGTCCCACATCATGAGTGAAGAGAGAGCATTCAATTCCATTGAAAATAAAAGACAATTTACAAATGAAGAAGAAATAAAAAAAATCAAAGTAAATCTTCATGCTCCAAGCAATTCTTCCTTCTCAATTTGCTCCACTTGTTTTACTCTCAAATTTCACTCACTACAGAAGCACAAACCTCACAACACTCCTAAAAATAACCTCCATAGCCTAAGAGGGATACAAAAGTGTCTTCATATTTTAAGAATGTCTCCAACATCCCTCTCTGCCGCCTGAAACTTCACTTATAAAGAAAGTATCCCTCCATGTCAGCATCAGTTGGAAACTTCCCAATGTCGTCTATAGGTGCCGTGGCGCCATGATATGGCGCCACAATGCTCAGATGGGGAGCCCAGGCATTACATCTGGGCTTAGGTTCTAAAATGCAGCGACATTGCTTCTGGGCACTAGAGCATTGCTATTCTAAGATCTACGACGTTAAAAGCTCGACTTTGCGATTCTACTCCTAAGGTGTGGTGCTGAAATCATTAAATTTGGGCATTGGAGTGCTATACCACGAGCGTTGTGGTGCTATATTAGTGGAGTTGGGGCACTTGTTTCGGGCGCCGCAGTGTCTTGCCTAAGGTTTTTGCCATAAATGCTCCATATAGGGCACTGTGGGGCTGCTCCTCCGGCGCTATGGCACTATTAATCTGGCATCATGGCGCTACTAATGCAAAATTGAGGCCCTAGATTACCAATTTGCATTTCTTTTCCAAAAGTTATCATGCCTGTATATTGCACAAATACACAAAATACACCACAAAAAAAACATAAAAAAGAACAAAAATATAAGAAAAATCACACTTAACTACACCACCTTGCATACTTATCAAATTCCCCCACTTACACCTCACTTGTCCTCAAGTAATCTTTTATCCAAATTTATATCCTCAAGGATCTTGGTATCCATTATATTATGGTATAATGCTCCTAAAATAATATAATGAGTATATAACAAAATTGCATATATATTATTCAAGTCTTGAATTAATATTAACCAATAATATCTTAATATTATTTATATTAATATTCTTTTAATATAATACAACTTAGTGTTTCAAGTGTATTATTGACTAAAAAAGTTTGATTAACAAGTACATAGAAACATTAACATTTATCAATCAAACAATCTTATTTTATTCATTTTCATCCTAAATATAATACTCTCACTTTCAATTGAAGAAGCTTTTGAAAAAGAATAGTGATACCAATTTTTAATTTTTTGATTAACCTCAAGCTTCTCTTCATATACTTATATATTTTATTCTTTTAATCCTTTGAATTTTTCATTTTTAACATTATTTCACTCAGTGCTTGTTCCTTTTTTTGTTACTTGAGGATCACTATTTTTAGATGAGCATGTTTAATAATTTTGAAAACCAATTCTCCAATGAGCAATCACTTTCCAATCTTAATGTCAAGTATCATAAGTTAAAAGAAAATAATCTTTATTAAATTATTTAAAATGAAAATTGTTAAGTTTTATAACATTTCTTTAACTAAATTTACAAGGACTGACGACTGGTCTGGGATGACCGATTGAGCACAAGGGGTCCCGATCGGTTTGGGACAACCAATCGAGGCACAAGTGACATGAACCAAGACAAATGACCACATGCAATAGTGAGCCACACTCGTATTAATGACCACTTCCAAGAAAAACTAGGGTTAGCACTTGGATGTGTGGGTGACCACCATGTATTTCTACAACGCACCTAGTGGTGTAAAATATGATAATGTTTTTTAATTTTAGATTTTTTAACAAGTACTACACACTAAGTTTTTATTTACGCAAGCGCACATATCGTTCAAGTCATATAGGGCTCTAATGGAGTTCTGATTATCAACCCCACAAGAAAAAAGATTAATTTCCACAACATAAGTAGAAGTTTTAGTCTACTAAAAACTAATTCTTAGTCTGAAAATGCGTTTGGTATAAGTTCAGCATATTCAATTCTACTGAATTAATTTTATCTCTAAATTTAATTAAAAAGCAATGTCACTAGGTAAAATCGAAGTAGAAGAGTTCAAATCATGCTAAAGTCTCTCTTCTTGCAATGAAAATTCTAATCAGTATAGGAATCAAATGCTTAGAAATTTAATTGAAATCATGTGACAAATAGGAGCAAACCTAATATTTACCCTTTTCCAAGTGTATAAAGATCATTGGTTAACCTAAAGTTAAGTTCTTAAATCCTTAGTTATGCTGGATAGGCTCTAGCCTGTCAACTTAGATTACCCACTAGTGCCCTTAATGTGGGTAACCTAGATTTAAATTCCTAAACCCTAGATCAAATTGATTAAGATTTTAGCTTGTCGCTCTAAAATCATTAATTTACACCAGTTAAAGTCTATTTCTCTATCTATTTGCACTCACCCCAAGATTACTTTTTCTACATCCTAAAACTTAGTGTGGTAATTACTAATTGAGGCAAAACATAGCTCTCCCGAGTCATTACATTTTCATAATATGTTTTAACATATGAATTTGCCAAATTGCATAAATAAATTAAGCATGAAGTAATATACCATCACAATGTTGAAATAAAAGCATTTCTAAGCAAATCTAAATCCTACACATGATTACACTTCTTTACAAGGAGAAACGAATAAAAAATAACTCAGATTTCAAGAAGAAAACAAACCAACACATTGATTTATAAGACATGCAAGTCTTACACAATAAAACTTAACATAATACAAATCAAAGTGCAAAGAAAACTTATCTCCTTTACTGAAATATGAAATAAACTTCACTCCAAGAAAATCTCCAAGATCTTCTAGCACTTGTTACACCAATCCTTACATGATTCACACAACACTCAAGAGAAAAGGGTAGAAAAGTCTATTATGTTCAAGTATTTAAGATACACTATTAAAGAAGTGACAAAAGTTGTGCTTGAAAAATCAGAAGAAAAAGTTTCTAAAGATAAAAATAGTCGGTGGTGAAGTAATAATGTGCAATAAAAGATAAATTATAAGTTATATTATAAAAATTAATTTAAATGCAAAAACTTACAGAGTTGAGAAAAATATCAAACGACCCGTAGGGATTCTAAGAGAACAATTTGTGACGATAAAAATTTCATTTTTAGTGATCTTTATAATATATTAGATACTAAGGATGATGAAAAATATATATATAAATTAATCAAACAATGAAAAAAGAAAAGTGAGGATTTAACACAAGTGTATTAAAGATGAAAATCAAAAAGTGTTTTACGTAGAAAAAGATATTCAAAATAGATTGATGAGTTATTTTGATAAACTTTTTTAATGAAGTTGCAGAAAATATGATCGATCTTAGTGATCTTAATATCATTAATAATGATAAAATATTTCATTTTTCACATCACATTAGTAAAAAGTTGAGGAGGCTTTAAAGAAAGCTAAAGGGGGAAAGTCTCTAGGACCTGATGATCTTCCAATTAAAATGTAGAAATATTTAGAATATTTGGGAGTTACTTGGCTTACTAAATAATTAATATTATTTTAAAAACTTAAAGATACCTGAAGAGTGGAAGAAGAGTATTTTGGTCCCCATTTTTAGGAAGAAAGTGGATGCACATGACTGTGCAAATTATAGAAGAATTAAGTTGATGTGTCATACTTTAAAATTATGGGAGAAGGTAATTAAACATAGGTTAAGATGTATTACAAAGATTTCTCATAATCAATTTAGATTTATGTCGGACAAATCTACTATGGAAGCTATATATTGAGGAGTTTGATAAAAAAATTCAGAGATACTAAGGAGAATCTACATATGATTTTTATTGATTTAGAAAAAGCTTAAGATAAGGTTCCAAGAGATATCCTTTAGAGAGTTCTTGAGAAGAAATGTGTTGATATGACTTATATTCAAGTCATTAAAGATATATATAAAAGAGTTGTTACTTGATTTCGAACAGAAGGAGGATTGACCAAATATTTCCTATTTTTGTTGGTTTACATCAAGGATCTTCTTTAAGACCAAATCCTTTTGCTTTAGTTATGGATGGTCTTACTGGACACTTACAAAAGGATGTACCTTAGTGAAAGCTTTTTGCTGATGATATCCTTCTCGTGGATAAGACGAGAGAAAACTCAGGAAAAACATGAATTATAGATGTCTACCTCGGAGTTTAAAGACCTTCATTTGAGTAGAACTAAAACCGAATACGGGAAATATAATTTTAGTAGTAGTAGCTCTAGTGACAAAAATGTAACTAAGAGTGATCAAATTATTAAAAGGTGTGTACACTTTAGATATCCCGGGTCTATTGTTCAAAGTGATGGTGATATTGATGAGGATGTTATTAGTAGAATTCAAGTTGGTTGGTTGAAGTGGAGGAATGCTTCGAGGCTATTGTGTGATAGAATAGTACAGTTGATACTGAAAGAAAAATTTTATAAGATGGTGGTGAGACTTGCAATGATCTTTGGCGCTGAATGTTGGCCTTTAAAAGAGAAGCATAAAACTAAGTTAACTGTTGCCGAGATGAGAATGATTAGGTGGATGAGTGGCTTTACACTTAGAGACAAAATGCGAAATGAATATATCGGTGATAGGGTTGGTGTAGCTCCAGTGACAAACAAAATTAGAGAGAGTCGTTTTAGATGGTTTGGTCATATTAAATGTCGACCATCTGATGATCCGATTAAAACAGTAGATGTTTTAGATTCGACTTATGTTAAGAAACGCAGATGTAGACCTAGGAAGACTTGGGCATGTTGTATAAAAAATGATCTTAATCTTGTAGAATTAAATGAAAATATAACACTAAATAGGACGCAATGGAGAAAAAGGATTCAAGAACCCACTTAGTGAGATGAAGGTTTTGTTGTTCTTGTTGTCATTATTGCATGTTCAAGTATTCAAGAATTCTAATGTTAAAAGATCTATTAATTTTAGTAAATGGTTAATTATCATTGAGTTAAAATTAAATTCATTGATTTAATAACTTTTTTATCACTTAAATTAGTTTACTATATTATTTAATTAATAATTAAGCATAATTTAATGCTATCTTTTTACAAGTTATAAAATTAAATAATAATAATAATAATAATTACTCAATTACAAGTATCACAATCAACTACAAGTTCTACAAAAAAAAGAATTTCAATTAAAGCCCTGTCATCCCGGATAACTGCTTATATGCAACAGTATAACAATAATTCTGAATTATTTTTTACTTATATTTCATTATTTCGCAACAAAACAAAAAACTTGATCTTGAAGAAAAATAAGAAATTAACTTTTAATTTATATATATTGACATACTACCCAAATATACGTATCGTTATCAAGTAATATAAGACTTTTTGATTAAAACCTGGATATCGAACCCATAGTGAAAATATCAAATATGCACTTTTTGGAAAACTTTCTATTTTTAAAAAGACAATTATTTAAACTAAAGCAGTAAATGAAGTTTAAATATTTTTGGTAATTTTAATATTTTGAAAAAAATAACTTCAAGTTTTTTGTAGAAGAAACACTAAATATGAAAATATTTTTGTCTTTATCATGAATCAGTAATAAGTATAGGAATTCTGTTGTGGAAGTATGCATATTGTGTTGTGCAAAATATGAACAATAATATTTTTTACCCTTACTAGAGATGTTATAAAAAACATTGACTAATTTAAAGTTTGAATAGTTCTGAAGACCGGTTAGGTAGAGAAGATACTAGCTCTCACTCTAGAGTTCCCTCAATTCCCTCCACCTGGGGGCTAACATTTCGTATCAGAACCTAAAACAATAAACCAAGTTGGGGGCTTTAACCTGTCACTTTAAAGTCCTCTAACTCTATATCATTCAATGAATATTTTCCTATTTATTTGCACTTAATCATATGAACTACATTCTCATTCATACAACCTCATGTGATTCTTTCTAATTGTTGACTGAGACAATACCAGCCCGGTTCTTACATGTTCTCACAACAAATTTGAACATTTGGATTGGTCAAATCAATAAATGAATGAAGTACATGGATTTAAATCATCACAACTTCTTCCAACATTAAAGATCACTACTCTTCAAAACTTTCATCCAACACTTAATTACTAATCATTTTAAAAAGAAAGATAAAGAAAACTACTCAGAATCCATGAAGAAAACAAAACCACACTTTAATTTAAAAGTAGAAATCATTATCAAACCAACAAGTCCAATTAAAACCAAAAGTAGTCTAAAACAAAAGATAAAAACTTATCTCAAGTCCTCCATTAAACTCTTGAAATTTCTTTGAATCTCTTCTCTTTTACAACACTTTCAATATAAAACTAAAATAAAAATAAATAAATATGTGGTGCCTGAAAATCTCTCTAATTCCCCAATTTTTGAACTTTCAAAATTTTTCCAGTACTTTCAGGACCTCTTTCAAAGTCCCAAAATTCCTTTTATAATTCTACAAAATGTGTCTTGGTAACTCTTCAAAATGTGTCTTGATTCGATGTATTTCCCCAAGAGATGCATCCTTTTGCAATAATTTTCGTCCATGGTGGTTGTAACCACCTATTAAGCCAATAGGTGCTCCAAAAACCTTTTCAAAATTCGCAAAAATCGAATTTACTCATCCAATAACTGCCACCGGCGCTTAAGCGCGGGGCCTCTGACGCTTAGGGGCGGCCTTCTCTGTTTACCCGACGCGTAAGCGCCGGATCTGACGCTTAGACGCCAAAACACTTTTGCATAGTTTAACTTATTTGCTCCAAATTTGATCAGTTTTCACTCATTTAAGCATTTTCAGCTTTTTACCTGTACCTGAAAGAAAAACACAAAAATACATTCCATTAAAGTGCAATATCTCTAAAAAAGATATAAAAATGTGTCTAAAAACACTAAAAAAGATCAAATGTAGAACCAATTTTTGATTAGGCACGAATCCTCAAGCTTCTCCTCCTTTATAATTTTTTCTTTTCATTTTTTTTTATTTTTACCTTCTTTTTTTTTTCTTTTTTTTTTAGGCAAGAATTACTATATTGCACTTTACAACATTTAGATAATTTACAACATTTAGTACACCTTATGATCACTACCAATGGAACGTTATGTCTTTTGAATTAAAAAATGTTCCACAAATATTTCAAAGACATGTTGATACTATCTTTGTTGAGTTCTCCTACTTTTATATTATCTATGTAGATGATATTTTAATATTTAGCCAAACTATTACGCAACACTTAAAATATTTAGATTTATTTTCACATAAAGAACAAA
>NEWO01001967.1:0-14769 GCA_003013225.1 Phalaenopsis aphrodite
TTTTTTCTTAGTGTCTTGAAGAAAGCCACACACTTATTGCTGACTTTAGGATGATGCAACTAAGCCAGGTGATCCGACTAGTTAGCCTCCAATTTTTCTTGGTATTCTACAAGGGCGGTATGTCTAGGATTGTCTGTACTTTCTCTGCATTGGCTTCAGGAGTGTCAGTTGTCAGATGAGAGGCTATCGGTTGCTTCCAAAAATAATTTATTTTAATATGTAATTTAATTTTAAATTATTTTTTGTTTTTATTTTTAAAAATGAAACCAAAAAGATATCATATGTTTAATAATTTAGATAGTCGAGTGCAATACTATAAGTAATACACCACCCCGAGAGATTGACATATCATTTATTAGTAAACTCAACCACCTAAACTAAAAAATGTATGACATTCATTTGGTCTGCAAACATTTTATGTGACTAACAGGTTCCTCAACCTAATGTTGATAATTAGATAAGGTTTATATTACATGTGTTCATCAATTCTCTATAAGGGCAAACTCCTATAGTTAATTACATCCTAAATGACTCCAGTCCTTTTAAGAAAACTCTCGATATATATAAGGTATTTCATCTTCAAGATTTCAAAGTTTAATTTTTCAAGGTTGCACATGGAATATTAAGTGGAAAAGACCAAATAGGAGGAGTTATTTAAGAGTCCAAAAGAAGTGAAAAGTAAGGGAGGTCATAGATCCAGACAAGAACCTCAATGACTGACCCAACTGGCACTTATGTGTATTTTTAATCTCCAAATCTTGCCAGAAAATATATCTCAATTTAAATCTAGAGGCTAGTGTGAATAAATCTAATGATTTATAATAGATTTTCACACTAGGGTCACTACGCAAAAATTCATATCGTTTCAAGTAATATAAGAATTTCTTTAAAAACCCTAGTATTGATCCCACAGGGAATGCGATAAATCTTAAAATCAAAATGCATAAATTTTGTTTAAATTGCAAATTAAAAGATAAGATGTCTAAAATGATATGCTTACAAAAAATTACTACTAAAAGAGCTAAAAAGAAAGTAACAACTAAATGTAAAAGCTTAACAAAATATAACAATAAGTTTGTATATTATGGAAAACCTTTCCCTTTGCAAAAAGATTTTAATCTATGTAGGATTCGAATGATTTAAGACAAAATTGAGGTATTGTAACAAATAGAAGCATACCTCATTCCTTACCCCCTCCCGGTGATTGCAAAGAATATTAGTTAACTTAAGGTCGATTCTTTAACATCTCTGCTCCACATCAGTGTTATCTAGCCTCTCACCTCTAGATGCCCCTAGCCTATGCCATCGTAATGACCGAATCCCAATGTCAGGGTACTAAAACTTAAGCCAAACTGATAAGAATCTAGCCTGTCACTCTAGATCTAACCAATTCTACGCCGATCAAAACTTATCTCCCTATTTATTTGCACTCAACCTTAGGTGATCGCAATGGCTCTGCCTAGAATGAAGTGTGGTATCCACTAATTAGGTGATATCATAACCCTCCCAGGTTATTATGTTTTCCAATATATTTTAACCTCACAAGTGGCCAGTTTGTAAAGTAAATGAAGATTCAGTAAAAATATCATCACAGCTCTTAAGAGTAAAAAAATATGTTTAAATCATTCTCATCCCACAAGATTAAGTCCCACATGCAAGAAGAAAGAAAGGGAACTACTCCTAATTCATGGATTCAAACAAAAACAAAACATTTGTATTGAAATCCAAGTCTTACAACGAAAACTTAAACACAAATATAAAGTATCTTATGTATTCTCCTCAAGAAAACTTCAGGAATTACCTCTAAGCAATCTACCAAATTCTTCACACTAAAACACACTTAAACTCACACTTGGAACACAAAAAATAAAAAACCTAACCTACTATTGCCGCCCAGATGAAGTTTTGAGGCTCCAAAGGTCTCTAAATTTGGCCAAATCGTTCTCATTAAATAGAAAACAGAAAATAACCACGGGTTGCTTCAAACACCCCTCCAAAGTCGACCAAATTTGATGTATCTTCTAGAAATGTAATTATAGTGCCAACCTGGGGTGCTACAACACCATTCTCGCTCGACTGTGGTGCTATGACTCCAAGGGGTGGCGCGATAGCTCCACACAAAAATCTTCATTTTTGCTCCTTTTTCCCCTTATTTTCTCTAAATTTCCATTCCATGTACTTGAAACCAAAAACATGCAAAATACCTTCCTTTAAAGTGTAATATCATTAAAAATGTACATAAAAGGCTTATAAAATATGTACTAAAAACAGGTTATTTTTATGTGGATTAATTCCCCAAACATAAACGTTACTTATCCTCAAGTAAATCTTATTTATATAAAATTTATAACATGTAGTAGCAAACTTAACTTAAAGATTTATATAATTTTTTATTTATAAATGCTATAGGGAAACTTTCAGGAAAATGTTTAACAACTCAGGTCAAAAATTAAAATACAAGAATATCTAGCAGTGAAGTTTAAAAGTTTTGATTTTCTATTTATTTCAAAAATAGCTGCAATTTATCATACTTAAGATGTTTATAAGAAATACCAGAAAAAAAATTTCATGAGAACTTTATTAGTAAAGGTGCTAATACTTATAAGTCTAAGTTACAAATATAACTAAGTTTCTTTCTTTAAGTTGATTCAAGTAGAGCCAATTATTGATTAAGCATCTCCTCAAGCTTCTCCTTACATATATTTTTTTTCTTTTTCTTTTTTTTTTTTTAAGAATCATATTCAATCTTTTATTTTTCTCTTTTTTCTCCTTTTTTTCATATGTCATGTGAGGATTACCACATCTAGATAGTCTTTTAATGATTTTAAACTCCACTATCAAAGTTAAAAGCATCTCACATTTCCTTAATTTAACAAATGTGTATTAGCTTTAAGATTTTTCATTAAGTCTCAATTTTTTTATTTTCAAGTATAAATCTAAAATCTTTAATATTTCCAAAAAAAATACACTTTTCTTTACTTTAAATAGCAAAAGAATAACTTCAAACCCTTCATACAAAATATCTTAATTCTAGAATTAATGTTCACTATTAAAAACTTTTACTTTGGTTTTCTACAACATTCATAAAATCAAAAACATAGTTTTCTAAAGTTATCTCTATATACCACAGGTTATGTTAAAAATAATTTTGAAAAATACAATTTTTAGAGGACAAAATAGAGTTTAGTTTAAAAAGAATTTTCTCCCTTCTCCCAAACTTAAAATTTTTAAACTAATTTAAAGCAAGAAATTTCATGAAGAAAGAGAAATTTTTTTTAAAATTTAAAACAGGGAAATTAATGCAGGTACAAGTAGGAAAGACAACTACTGAGTAGTGACAAACATAAGATTAACATGCATAATAATAAAGATAGAAAATAAACACTACTCTAGCATTTAAATTGGAGCAGAAGATAAACTATAGAACTAATAGTTTAATAGAAACAATAACTAAAAGAAACTAAATATAAGCACATTACTACATAAATACAACAAATCAAGAACAAAATAAAGTCCAAATATTTTAGGACATCAAAGGAAAAAAATAAAACAACACACTAAACTTCAGCATCATCATCATCTCCAACATCATCATCACCATCATCGTCATCATCATCTCTCAAATTTATATCCTTGTCCATCTCAGAAGGCTGATATGGTGTGAAAGTGGGGTGAGTAGGAAATTCCACAGAATGATCATCTTCCATGTATCTCCTCATAGTCTCTTTATAAGCAAAATCAAACTCAACCTTCCTCAACATAATATCATCACTAAATTACAAATGAGAATCAAGCTCTTTTACCTGATTCTGTAAAGTTATAATATCTCCTTGCTGAATTATCATTTGTTCCATAAGATATTACAGAGAAATAGAATCAGAAGTAGATGGTCTAGGAGTAGGAGGAGCAGAAGTAGAAACTGAGTAGAAGGTATGTTAACTCCAGTCCTAGGTCTAGTCCCAAAATGTCTCTGATAATTTTTTAAATTCATTTTTCCAATGGGTTTATGAGATGGCAAAGTTTCTTCCCAAGTCTCATACTTCACTCCAGATCTAGCAGACAAAGTAGTAATAAGAGCAGGGTACCCCAAACCTCCTGTAGTTCCTCTTCTCGAGGAAACAAGCATGTTTGTATAAATAAGGGAGCCAATATCAATAGGTTTCTTCATCTGAATACAGTAGTTCAAAGTGGCTCTCTTACGGGTTTCCTCACTAAAATGGTTGGTAGGCAGTAATCTACCAGATATGAAATAGTGCCAAGGTTATGAATGAACATTAAGTTTTGAGAAAGAAAAGTTCACCCGTCGCCTATTGTTAATTTTTCAAACCCCATTCCCACCAGTCAAAAATCCCATAATCTCATTCAATTCATTATCAATAGATGGAACTCAGAAAAGAAATAGGCAGGAACAATGTATAATTGGTTACATGGTTAATAATAGCGGTACTAATATCTATGTATTGCCCACGTACATAGACCAAATCATCAGATTCGTCTGGCAGGTTAGCATAAAACTCTCAAACTACAGAAATTATAGATACGCAGTGAAATTACAAAAGTGTACCCACTATCTCTCCGCAATTAAATACTCAATAGTTACGCAAGGACATTGAATACTGCATTCTGCAATCAACTTTGATTACAGATCAGCATACCTATCCCATGCCCTTGCACTAGCAAACTTATCAGAGTCAAAAGTTGCTTTTTCCTTGCCTATCTTCATTTTAGGAGCCATGTTTAATCTAAAAAGTTTCAAGATAAATTCCAAAAATCACAAACGCAACTTTAAAATGCTCCTAAAAGCAAAATCCAAACATAAAAAAACATTCAAGCATGGATTTCACACAATTTTCATCAAATTTTCAAACTTTTGACCGAATCCACAATGTGGGTGAAATCCATTATTAAATCAATTTTTTTTCAAAGGAAAGGTGAAGATCTTATCTAGAGATAAAGAAATCCAAAGTTTGGAAGCCTAACTCCAAGAAAATCAAGCACAAAATGAAACCCTAGGGGAGTAAAATGCAAAAAATGGAGGAAGGAGACGAACCAAGGGTGAAAATGGTGAAATATGTGGGTCCAGGAACTTAAAATGACTCACGGGGTAGTTCGATGCTATAGCGGCAGGTAGTGGAGCTATAGCGCCGAGTAGTGGCACTATAGCGCCTTGCATAGCCTGATGAACAACGTTATAGCGCCAAGAAGTGGCGCTATAGTGCCATTCATACCCATTCAGATTTTAAAATTTTTTTTATATTTAAAAAGAAAATAGAAAATCTAGGATGTAGAAAGGCTATTTTTTAAATTATAATGGCCAATTTTATAGTTATTAAGTTTGTTGGCATTCTAAAATTTTTAAATCGCAAATTCTAATTTGAATACATATGGCCACTTTTTTCACAACACAACAAAATGTTTTCTTATATTAAATATAGGTCCAATACATACAACACAACCACAAATACATCATCAGATGTTCATACAACAAAGACAAGATGAACCACACTAAGGCTTAACACAAACAAGATAGGCGCACTACATAGAACTACATAACATTAAATCAGAAATATCCATATAAAGACAACCTTAGGACCACTCTTGATCAGTAATGATATTCTCCATTCCACTCACCAAACAATTTGAATCGTAGCAATGGTAGAAAGGAGCACAAGGAATTTCTTTAGCAAATTTATTATTGATCCACTCGTTGGTGCTATACATAATCACTTGACTATCTTAAAAACAAGCCACGTTATTGAATTGCAGTTTCAACTACTAATCCATATGCTCGTAGTGGAGAGACAACTTTTCAACCTTTGAATGCAGAAGAGAAATCTCACTTTCAATCTTCTCAAGTTTTTCCATGAGGTGCTCCAAGCTTAGTGTGAGATATCCATTGAAATATGTTTGAGCATCCTTATGCACCAACTTCTTTTCTTCGAATCTCTCGTTGTCATTGTTCTCGATGATCTCTCAGATGAAATTTTCACATTCAAATCTCTTTAGAATACTTAGGAATTTTGTGGGGATACTTCAAATCCTGTTCTAGATGGTTTTATATAGAGGAAGAAGAAAAGAAACTAAATTTTTAGTGGTTTTGAGGAGTTATTCAAACTGTGGCACTATAGCGCTAGACCTGGCGCTATATCACCAAACCAACATCCTCATATTTCAAATTTCTTTCTTCCACTCTTCAAGTCCTTTAACATAATAATGTTTTGTGCCAACAAAATTGTATAAGACTCACAATTACTATATAGAACTTACCACAACAACTATTTAAATCCAAAAAAAACTGATAACTATTGGTTGCCTCCCACAAAGTGCTTGGTTTATTGTCGTCAGCCCGACATAACCTTTGTTATACTTAGGGTTGACCTAACATTAGGATCTCTTCAAATGCAGGACCCTATCCACTCATGTAAGCTTTTAATCCGTGTCCATTCACCTTAATTACTCTCTTAGTTTTTGTATCTTCAATATCTACAGCTCTATGTGGATATGCTTTTACCACAATAATGGTCCTAACCACCTGGATTTAAGTTTTCCTGGAAATAATTTCAATCTCGAATTATAAAGCAATACTTCTTGCCTAGGCTAAAGTGCTTTTTCAAAATTTTCTGATCATGCCTAAATTTTATTTTCTCCTTATAATTTTTTACATTCTCATGAGCTTCATTTCTTAATTCATCAAGCTCACTTAATTGCAGTAATCACTTATCTCCAACATCTTTCAAATTATAATTAAATTCTTTAATTGTTTAGTAAACTTTATGTTCCAACGCAACTGGTAAGTAGCATGTTTTTCCGTATATGAACCTACATGGTGTCATTCTTATAGGTGTTTTATAAGCAGTTATAAGCAATCATATATGCCCATAAAGCATTATCAAGTCTAGCAAACCAATCAATCCATTTTGGATTTACCTTTTTTAAAATATTTTTTTAAATTTCTTGATTACATACTTCTGCTAAACCATTGGTTTGAGGATGATAAGCTATGGAAATATGATGCTTAATCTTAAATTTTGAGTTAATGTTTCAATCATTCTGTTCCTGAAATGACTTTCTGCATCTGTAATGATAACTCGTAGCATTCCAAATCTTGTGAAAATATTCTCTCTTAAAAATTTTGCTACGCTTTGAGCATCACTGCGAGGTAAAACAACTGCTTCAAACCATTTAAAAAAAATCCATAGTTATTAAAATATAAATCTTTCCAAAAGATGGTACAAATGGTCCCATGAAATCTAATCCCCAAACATCAAAAATTTCAACCTCAAGCGTAAAATTTAGGGACATTTCATCTCTTCTAGAAATATTGCTTACTCTCTAACATCGATCACATATTTTTATACAATTATTAACATCCCTAAATTAAGTAAGCCAATAAAATCCAAAGTGTAAAATCTTAAATGCAGTTTTGTCTACTCCAAAAATGTCTCCCAAAATCTAATTTATGACATTTTTGAATAATTTCTTAAGTTTCTTCTAATGGTTCACATCTTTAAATAATCAAGTCATTGCATTATTTATATAAATAAGGGTCATCCCAAAAGTAACATTTTGAATCATAAATGAACTTTTTAATTTGATGGCTATCGAATTTGTAAGGTAAAATATTACTAACCAAGTAGTTCACTATATCAGCATACTACGAAATTTGTCATTCATTAATCTTATATAATTGTTCATCAGAAAAGTTCTCATTAATTTCATCATTTAAATCTTTCTCATTTCCTGTTCAAGCCTTGCTAAATGATCAACTATTTGATTATCAATACCCTTCTTATCCACAACTTGGAAATCAAATTCTTGTATTAGAAGGACCATCTAATAAATTGTGATTTTGCATCCTTCTTCATCATTAAATGCTTAATAGCAGAATGATGAGTATACACAATACATTTTTGTTCTAATAAGATAAGATCTGAATTTATCAAAAGCAAACACTATAACTAATAATTTCTTTTCAATGGTAGTATAATTAATTTTAGCCTCATTAGGGGTTTTATTAGCATCGTATATCACTTTGAAAATTTTTTCATATCTCTGTCCTAAAACAACTCCTATAACATAATCACTAGCATAACACATTAATTCAAAAGGTTTTGTCCAATCAGGTGAAACAATAATAGGTGATGTGGTTAATTTCTCTTTTAATAAGTTAAAGGATATATGCATTTATCATCAAAATTAAACTTGGCATCTTTTTTCTAAAAGTTGGCATACATGCTTGGAAATTTTTTAAAAATTTTAATATAACATCTGTAGAATACAACATGTCTTATAAAACTCCTTATTCCCTTCATAGGTGGTGGCAACTCAACAATAACTTAAATTTTTGCTAAATCAACTTCCATTCCTTTTTAAGAAATTTTATGCCCTAGCATTATTTCTCCTGCAACCATAACTTGACATTTTTTTCTGGTTGAGAACAAAATTTGTTTCTTTACAACGTTTTAGAACTCTTGCTAAATGATCTAAACATAAATTGAAAGAAGTTCCAAGGATTGAGAAATTATCCATAAAAATGTTAATTGCTTTTTCAATTAAATCATAGAAAATTGACATCATAAATCTTTGAGAAGTTGTAGGGGCATTACATAATCTAAATGACATTCTTCTAACAGAAAAAGTTCCATAAGAAAGTTCTTTTCTCTTGATCATCAGGAGCAATAGGTATTTGGTGGTACCCAGAATATCCATCAAAAAAGAAAAAAATAATTGTGTCCTGCTAATCTATCCAACATTTGATCCAGAAAAGGTAAAGAAAAATGATCTTTTCTAGTGGCGGCATTTAATTTTCTATAATCAATATGAATTTTCCATCCAGAAACTTGTCTTATCAAAATTAATTCATTCATTTCATTTTTAACCACAGTCACTCCTCCTTTCTTAGGAACACAATAAATAGGACTAACCCAAGAAATATCTGAAATTGGATAAATAATCCCAGCATCCAACCACTTTAAAATTTTTTTCTTAACTACATCTTTCATTATAGAATTCAATCCCCTTTGAGAATCAGTCCTAGGCTTATGATTATCTTCCATCAGAATTCGGTGCAAACAGATTGAAAGACTGATTCCTTTAATATCAGCTAATGTCCATCCAAAGATTTTTTTATGATTCTTTAAGATTTGCAATAATTATACTTCTTGTTCTGTAGTTAAATCTGAGGATATAATAACTAATAATGTAGATGAGTTCCCCAAATATACATACTATAAATAAGTAGGTAAAACTTTCATTTCACGTTCATAAGGTTTCTAAATAGATGGAATCAGAGGTATATTATTTTAAGTAGTATCTAAAAATTCATAATTTTCCTAAACATAATTTAAATCCTGAATAATCATTTCATTTGATTCACCTTCAGAATCTCTTTCAGTCTCAGCTTCTTGCTCTTCTTCTAAAATGACTTCATCTTTTTGATCCAATATGACTTCACATATGTTTTGAAAATAATTTTCAATCAAATCATCAAGAATATCCATTCCATAACATTTTTCATCTGGATACTTCATTGTTTTAAGCACATTAAATGAAACTTCTTTATCGTTCACTCTCATTGTTAATTCCCCTTTTTGAACATCTGTCTTTGCTTGTCTGGTATAAAGGAAAGGTCTCGCCAAAATAATATGAATTTCTTTATCTTTTTCCATATCTAATACAATAAAATCAACAGGGAAGATAAATTTATCCACTTTAACCAGTACATCTTCTATAACTCCTTCAGGATAAGTGATAGATCGATTTATTAATTGTAGGGTTACAGTAGTGGGAGAATATCTCCTAAACCTAACTTTTTGAATATAGATATTGACATAAGGTTAATGCTCGCTCCTAAATCACGAAACTTTCCCACAAAACTTCTCTCCAATTTTATAAGGTATGGTAAAGCTACCAGGATATTTAAGTTTTTAAGGAAGCTTTTTCGGAATTATTGCACTACATTCTTCATTAAGTGTAATGGTTTCATGATCTAAAAATTTACTCTTTTTATTTAAAACTTCTTTCATAAATTTGACATAAATTGGCATCTGTTCCAAAGCCTCAGCAAAAGGGATATTTCTTGAATATTTCAAAAAAATTTAAAAATTGTTGATCCAATTTTTGTTGTTTAAGTCTTCAAGGAAAAGGTTGTGGGGGTCTTTCTAGATTATTATTGGTTTTGAGAGTTAGGCATTTCTTCTTTCTTTGGAATAATCTCTTCAGGTTTCTCAATTTCTTCAACTTCAATTTCTTTTTGAACTCCAACATTTAATTCATTTCCCCTCCTTAGTTGGACCACTTTAACTTGCTCTGACTCTTTACTTTTGTCTTTAAGATTGATCTCTACATTAGTAGGAAGTGTTCCCTGAGGCCTACTGCTAAGTGCGTTAGCAATTTGTCCCAGTTGATTCTCCATATTTCTAATATCAACACTTTGACTTTGTAAATGATTACCCATATGCAACACCACTTCTTCCATAGACAATTTTTTCTCCTTAACTTGTTGATTAAATACAGGAGGATAAGTAGGTTTAAAGTTAGCACTACTCTGGTTGTTCCAATTTCCTAATTGGTTGATTTGAGCATTTCCCCATTGTAGACGTCCTCCACTAGGATTGTTATTCCAAAAAAAATTAGGATGTTTTTTTCCAACCCGGATTGTAATAATTAGAATATGGGTTATTAGGTATGTTAATAGCATATATAGTTTCCAGTGAAGTATGAGAATCAATCATTTGTCCTAAAGAATTTTCGTTAACCATTTGGCGTGTTGGAAAAAAATTCATTCAAATTTGGTCTATCTTCTTAGATAATGCAGCAACTTGACATGCAATCATTGAAATAGTGTTATTATCATGAATACTGACTACTTTCTTAGGATTCACTCATTCATAAGGCCATTGAAAATTATTAGTAGTAATTTCTTCCATTAATGAATAAGTTTCATCAAAGTGTTTAGACATTAATGAACTTCCAGCAGCAGCATCTATAATAGATCCAAGGGATCCTACTAACCCATTACAAAAAGTTTGAATTATTAATCAGTCTGGTAAAGCATGATATGGACACTTTCTAAGGAGTTTTTTAAATCTTTCTCAACCTTCATATATACACTCTCCTTTATACTAAGTAAAATAAGTAATATCATTTTTAAGCTTCACAGTTTTTGAAAGTGGAAAACACTTAGCCAAAAAATTTTTAGCTAAATCTCCCCAAGTTCTAATAGATCTAGGTGCTAACAAATTTAACCACATCTTAGTTTTATCCTTTAATGAAAAAGGAAAAATTCTATGTCTAATGGAATCATTTGATTCGACATCATATTTAAATGTAGCATGCAATTCTAAAAAACTGGATAAATGTAAATTGGGGTCCTCATATGGTGTTCCTCAAAACTGATTGTTTTGTACCATTTGTATAATTAAAGATTTAAGCTCGAATGAGTTAGCCTCTACAATAGAAGTTTGAATATTTAAATGATTTTCATCTATTGTAGGTTCACATAATCCCTTAAAGATTTTTTTAAATTATGATGTTCATTTTCAGCAATTTGAATTTCAAAATTATTTTGCGATGTGTTTTCCATTTCTTGAGAATTATGAAATCTTCCTTGCTTTTTAATTTTTCTAACAGTCTGTTCCAATTCCAAACTATAAGGAACTAAATTTTTAGATCTGAAACTATGCATAAACAATGTAAAAATAAAATTGCACACCAAAATGAAAATATTTTTTGAATTTTTTAATTTTCATTTTTTTGGTTTTTCGGTTTTTCAAATTTTTTCAAAACTTTTAAATTTTAAAATTACAATTCAAACAAAATTTTAAGTTAAAAAGTTTCATTGCATTCCCCAGCAACGACGCCAAAAAACTTGGCTCAACCCGTAGTTACGTGTATTTTTAATCTCCAAATCTTGCTATAAAATATGTCTCAATGTATATCTAGCGGCTAGTGTGAACAAATATAATGATTTAAAATAGATTTTCACACTAGGGGTACTACGCAAGTATTCGTATCATTTCAAGTAATATAAGATTTTCTTTAAAAACCCAGTATCGATCTCACAAGAAATCGATAACTCTTAAAATCAACTTATGGAAATTCTATTTAAATTGAAAATTAAAAGATAAGAAGTCTAAAATGATATGCTTACCAAAAGTTACTACTAAAAGAGCTAAAAAGAAAGTAACAACTAAATGTAAAGCTTAACAAAATATAACAACGAGTTTGGATATTATGGAAAACCTTTCCCCTTGCAAAGAGATTTTTATTTATATTGGATTCAAATGATTTAAGACAAAATTGAGTTATTGTGACAAATAGAAACATACCTTATTCTTCACCCCCTCACGGTGCTTGCAAAGAACATTAGCTAACTTAAGGCCGATTCCTTAGCATCTCGATTCCAAATCAGTGATGTCTAGCCTCTCACCTATAGATGCCCCTAGCATATGCCATCGTAATGACTGAATCCCAGTGTCGGGGTACTAAACCTTAAGTCAAACAGATAAGAATCTAGCCCATCACTCTAGATCTAACCATATTCTATGCCGATCAAAACTTATCTCTCAATTTATTTGCACCCTCCCTTAGGTGGTCACAATGGCTCTACCTAGAATGAAGTGTCGTATCCACTAGTTGGGTGAAATATAGCCTCCCTCTCCCCCCAGGTCATTATGTTTCTCAACAGATTTTAACCTCACAAGTGGCCAGTTTGTAAAGTAAATGAAGATTCGATGAAAATACCATCATAATTTTTAAGTGTAAAAATAAATCTTTAAATCATTCTCATCCCAAAAAATTAAGTCCCATATGCAAGAAAAAAGAAAGGGAACTACTCATAATTCATGGAGATTAAACAAAATAACATTTACATTGAAAATCCAAGTCTTACAACAAAAAACTAAAACACAAATACAAATTGTCTTATGTTTTCTCCCCAAGTAAACTCCTAGAGTTTCCTTTGAGCAATCTTCAAACTTCTTCACACTAAAACACACTCACACTCACACTTGAACACAAAATATGAAAAACCTAACTTACTATTGTCACCCAATTAAAGTTTTGAGACTCCAAAAGGTCACTAAATTCAGCCAAATCCTTTTCATTAAATAAAAAGCAAAAAATAACTAAGGGTTGCTTCAAACAACCCTCCAAAATTTGGCCAAATTTGATGTATCTTCTAAAAAGATAGTTGATGGCGCTATAGCGCCCTTCTCACTCCACTGTGGCACTATAGCGCAAAAGGGACACACAAAGATCTTCATTTTTGCTCTTTTTTTCCTCATTTTCTTCAAATGCTCATTCCATATACCTGAAATAAAAAACTTGCAAAATACCTTCCTTTAAAGTGAAATATCATTAAAAATGTACATATAAGGCTTAGTAAATATGCGTGAAAAATATGTTATTTTTAGGTGCATAAATGACCTCCCAAACTATTCTATTGTTTAGCTTTACATTTTAAGAGTGAAATTATTTTAAATTTTTCAATCCTACAATTTATTTGAAGTTTAGGGCTTACATTTGCACTATATTTGATCGTACAAATAGCCTAGGAAGATATAAGGATTTATGTCATACCAAATGAAAACCTTGAAATCCTAGAAAATTTCGGACTTATACTACATAAAATGATTGTGCAAAGCCTAAGAGGGAGTGTGGATTTATGTTGCACTATATAAACAACCTCAATGTCCTATGAGTTGTGTTGTTTTAAACTAACAAAAGTTTAGTTGAAGTAGATCTTGTTCATGTCGTGTCTTGATCATCGTCTAAAGTTGTCCTCCATTGTCTTCCAGCCTTACCTTGCTTCTTGAAAAGCTGGCTCTGAACTGCTCGCCGTGATGGCTTTAGGTTTAGGGTTTATATGTGAACATGCAATTAATGTTGAGTCTCATGGTCTTCCACACGGTTGCACATAGCATATGTCCTACTATTATCTACCCTAGGGGTCTTTGCAGTTTCATTAAATTAAACATGATGTAGAAGTGCAGTAAAGTTTGGTAAAAGTAAAGTAAACATGCGTACTTGGAATTTATACCACTATTGTAAGGTTATTACAACCTATATAGTAATGTGAAAAAATTTAAACAATTCGTAAGAAGATCTAAGAAAAACTTAAATAAGTCATAAGAAAACCTGGGCGAATAAAACAAAATACGATGTCACATATAAAGATTGAGGCTAGGTGTAAGAATTTAAGTTATGGGGGGCTCATAACAAGGATGAAGCCCTATCAATTCTTTCTAAAGGAACCACATATGCAACTTGTAAGTATCATGTCTGTGAGACTCAACATAGGGTAAAAAACTACCAGTCAAGCAATCACAAGAGGACAGTCCTCAACCCGGTCTGTGTGACTGACACATGAATTTGTCTGAAATAACATTTTAAAGTTGAATTTTAATTTTTCATGCAAAAATAGTTTGAAATTTGTAAATATTTAACAAATAAAATACAAGTTTTCATTCAAAAATTTCATTTTTGATTGTATTTTGAAAATCAGACATTCATGAGTTAGTAACATTTATGGGTGTCAGCACTATTTTTGGTGTGGAGTTTGCCCGTAAGAAGCTGTCGGCACTATTTTTGGTGTGGAGTTTGCCCGTAAGAAACTGTCGGTCATCGGAATTGAAATCTCGTTGCCCGCTTCGGAAGGACGTTAAAAAAGTTGGGTTTTGAAAAAGATGAAGTCAAACTGACTCCATAATTTTCATAGTTTAGATAAAAGAGCACTTTACCTCAAATCCTATATCTATCTCGAAGGAT